>JABVXW010000002.1:154102-233601 GCA_013365375.1 Litomosoides brasiliensis | reverse complement strand
TTATTTCTTTATTTTCGTTCAGTTATGTTCAAAACTAATTTTTCGCTTAAATCCAATAAATTTATTCAAAAATTATAGGTCAGCAAAATTTCATTAGTTGACTTAGCTGGAAGTGAACGAGCGACGTCAACGGGTGCTGAGGGACAGCGCTTAAAAGAGGGTGCTAATATCAACAAAAGTTTAACAACTCTTGGTCTTGTCATCTCAAAATTGGCTGAAGATGTAAGTTATCCTTGACGATATGAGGAGAATTATGTTCATCATTCACTACTTGACAGCTTCATTTAGGCTTTTTTTCACATTTTGAAACATATAGCTAATTTCAGGCAAGTAAAAAGAAAAGTAGGGCTAAATCAGTGATACCGTATCGTGATTCAGTGCTTACATGGTTATTACGGGAGAATCTCGGGGGAAATTCGAAAACTGCAATGATTGCTGCATTATCACCCGCCGATATTAACTTTGACGAAACGCTGAGCACACTGAGGCATAATTTTTCAACTTTCCTAGACTTATAGCCATCGTCATAAGAAATTTCACTGCTTTGATATCATTTTTGTTCAATGAATTTACCGGCAGCTCAGCTAATTTTATCATCTAAATTAACGATATAAAAATTATTCCATGATGATTTGAATACGTGATCTCTGTAATTACGAAATAACGTCAGTTTTTTCTCACCCAAAATTTATTTTTCAGTATGATATATATATATATATATATATATATATATATATATATATATATATATATTTGAATATATATATTTGACTATTGAAATATAGAAATCAGTAATTCAATTTTAAATGAAATTCAGGTATGCGGATCGAGCTAAACAAATTGTATGTCAAGCAAAGGTAAACGAAGATCCAAATGCGAAATTGATTCGTGAACTGAAGGAGGAGGTATTGAAACTTCGAAGTTTGCTTGAATTGAAAGGTATCGATAGTGATGATCCACAAAATGAAAAAGTTGTCTATTCGGCCAGAGATCACGACACCATTGAGCAGCTGAAAGGTTCTTTTTATTCATTTTCTCAAACTTCCAATTTAAAAGCAGTGTGTTGACAGTTGAAAATCAATATATTTTTATAATTATTTAAAAAATTAGGGACAGTTTCTATTGGAACTAGAGATAGGGATTAAAATTGCAAAGATTTGGAAAGCTTTTTACTGAGGTATTCCTAGAAATTTAAAATTTAAAATTGTTTTTTTTGCATTATTTATAGCATCTGAAAAACTTATTGCTGAACTTAATGAAACCTGGGAAGAGAAGTTACGCAAAACCGATGAAATTCGCAAACAGCGCGAGGATGAGCTCCGTGAAATGGGCCTAGCCACTGGAGCTGACGGCACCACACTTGGAGTTTTCTCACCAAAAAAGGTTAGTATAGTCCATTTCAAAGTTGTGATAAGTAATTCTGCTGGGCGAGGAAGGAAAGAAGTGAAGTAGTTTTGAAATAGCATTTTGAAAATTTTTCATACGATACTTTTTTTTACAGTTTCCGCATTTGGTAAATTTGAATGAAGACCCGCTTATGTCGGAATGTTTGCTTTATTATTTGAAAGAGGGAATAACAAGGTAAGCATTAGCAAATAGTTACCCAATTATTTCCTATCTAGCTGTATGCCTACCGTTTCAATATAGATTACCATTTGATATTATTATTATTATTATCTGATATATATCAAACATTTTATAACAGCATTAGTTCTTATGGTATGGTTAATGAATTTCAGTAACAGGAAGTGATTTGAATTAGGCTATTAATTATTAGTAATTTGTAGCTGTAATGTATGCAAATTGGCTACTTCATTTTTATATTTTTAGAGTTGGACGACCGGAAGCATCCCATCGACCTGATATTCTTCTTAGTGGTCAACTTATTCTTGACGAGCATTGTCGTTTCTTGAACGAAGATGGAATAGTATATTTGATTCCGGAACCGGGTGCTCAATGTTTCGTGAACGGCAAACCAGTTGTCTCGTCGGAAGTATTACATACAGGTTCTCGTGTAATACTTGGCAAGTATCATGTATTTCGCTACAATGATCCGGTTGAAGCTCGTCAAAGTCGACAAAGTTTAACAAACTTAATGCCTAGTAAATTTTCATCTTCATTTTCAAATTAGCGTTATATCCAACAAAAGTATATAAACTAAATGCTCTTTTTCAAATATTACATTACTCTAATTTGATGCCTGAATATTGAAAAAGATTTAAAAAAAGGGGAGCGATGAATTTAAAAAACTTATTTTTTTGCTGAATAGAATTTTCGACAGTTTGTGTTTAATTTTTTTTGTTTAAAGTAGAAAAAGTCTGAACTTAAATCAATTTAATATATTTATGAGAGTTGCTTGTTTAGGTGAAACGTTGGATTGGAAATACGCCCAACAAGAATTGTTGGAGAAGCAAGGTATCGATCTGAAAGCTGAAATGGAGAAAAAAATGTTGGAAATGGAATCACAATATCGTCGAGAGCGTGAAGAATTGGAAGTGAAAATGATGCGACAGACAAAGGTTATCTGCGATAGAACTGAAACTAATTCTTACTATTGTTAGTAAAGCTAATGGAATGATCGATAGAAACTGTCCTCAGATATGTCGGGTGGTTCTATTAATAAAGATAAACCAGTAAGGATTCTGTATCGCTTATCTTCTGGATATTTTAGGAATACGAAATGCGTATCGAAACGTTACAACGACAAGTTGATTTAGCACAGAGTATGATTTCATCTACGTGTTCCACGTGGGATGGCGAACGCTTTCTTACAAGCAGCTTACTCAACTTCAGTAAATTTTTAACACTAGTTGGCAGTGCTTTTTAGGATAAGTTGATAGCTATGAGGTTAACAGTAGATAAATTGATTAAAATTGACTAGAGAAAATTGGAAAACTATTATTTTTTTTAATACACAATTTAGCTGTTTTGGATTGAGCTTATTAGGAGATTAAGTTGATTAAATCATTACTGACATAAGTGTTAAAAAATAATAAATTCTCTTCAAAATTATCATGAAGTGCAAAAATTTGAAAACGAATCTTAAAATTTTGAATTTCAGTGACTGAGCCAGAATGTAAGTGGACGCCGGAGGAGGAACGAATTGCTCGTTGCACGGCAGCAAAATGGCGCTATCATCAGTTTACTTCGGTTCGAGATGATTTATGGGGCAATGCAATTTTTCTGAAGGAAGCTAATGCTATTTCTGTTGAATTACGAAAGAAGGTTAGAAAACGTGTCTGAAAAAGACACACGTTTTTGAAACTTATCATGAATTCAATGCCTTTTTTTAATTGATGTTCGTCAGAGTACAAATTACAAATATAAACAGAAATTACTAAACAAATCTGTGACTGTTACTATCAGTCTTATAGCACTTTTGATCAACGTGTGCATCATTTCAGGTACAATTTCAATTTGTTCTGTTAACAGATACTATGTACAGTCCATTACCGCCAGATTTGCTTTCATCTGGTGAAGATTTGTCCTTACGTCCATATCCAAAAACAATCGTTGCGGTGCAAGTGCAAGATTTGAAAAATGGTGCAATGCATTATTGGAGTATCGAAAAATTAAAGTATTTGTTTTTTAAAACTCGATTTCAATTTTTAGTTATATGCACGTATGTTAGATATGGCCCAAAATACAGTCGGAACTAATAAGCTAGTATTGCATGTATGTCACGAACTGTATGAAATGTAATATATCAATTATTTTAAGAAACATTTCATAGTTTTAAGTTAAAATGTCATCATTCTTTTTGTTCATCGAACCCGTAGACTGTTCTGTTACTCACACTTTTGGTTACGAATCAAATTGACCACAGTAATTAATGCGTATAATACTGTCTAAGAATGGTATTATGTTTAATGATAAGTAGTAATAGATAGATGCATTCTTACTTTTATTTACTGTAAAAAGTATTGAAATCAGAGGAGATGTCGGAGGTTAGACACTGCCATTGAAGTAGGCATTACAATGAAAAAACATGGAAGTTTTCAGGCATCCCTTTTAATTCCAAATTCGTACTTGGACTAATCTTTCTACTTAGTTATCAAGTCAGTTGAATATTTCTGAATCTTATCTATGTAATTAGTGCTATTGATGCTTTTTCCTTCGGCTTACTCACAGTTTCACTTTTGATGAACTCTCAATCGAATTATATGTGTTTCACTAATTATCGCACCTTTACTAATTTTAGCTTGCTAGATGAAAAAAGCTGTTTACCAGATTCTAACCTTTGACACCATGCAACTACTTTCCTCTTATTCACCTTACCCATCGTCTACCGTTCGTCTGCTTCTGTTTCAACTACACGTGGAAGAAATATTTCTCACGTCAGAAAAGACGCATAACGAAAATATCATAGTTAAAACGTATAGCTTAGACTTGCAGTTCAACATTCTCAGAAATTTATTTCAATGGGTCATTAATTTTATTCAAATCAACAGCTTTAGATTTTATGAGGCGAAGAACTTAATCCTTCCACTATTTTTTTCATTGCTGTCAATTATTATTCACCACTTTTGCATCTTTCCAATTATTTTTTCAATTTAAAAGAAAAGTTTGTATTGTTTCACTAACACCTTAAGTAATAATGCAATGAAAATCACGACTTTGAAAAAATATGAAATTTCATCTTGTTATGTAAAAGAGGAGAAAAAATTAAATTGGAAGTTGAGATGGTTGCAGAATGAGATTGGAAAGTATGCGTCGTTTCTACAACGCCGATATAAGTGATGCGTGTACACCGGATAGTCCTGAAGAGGAACAACATCAATTTTGGCTTAGTGCTATGCAGTTCAATCCTGCGAGACTAATACCTGACAGGTGCTCCCACCTCATCACATTCTTACACCTTCACAAGCATGATACTGAATTGTATTACTGCTTTTGCGCCCTTCTAACCGTGACACTTTTTCGTTGATACACTTGGTAGCGATACACCGTACATTTTGTTTATTCAGTTCTTGCAAATTCTAATTAATTTGAATCACACATACTAATTTCATGCTGAAAAATATGCTGGATTTTCGATATAATTTTTAATATAACTAACTGTTTGTCATTCTATTCAGAGCTATCAGTTACTTTTGAAGGTTTGAAAACTTCCAATAGGCTTGATTGATAATGAGTTGTTGTGGAAAAGTTTGATTGTTCCTTCCTTAAGAAAGACATATATATTTGACAAGAACAATCGTAGATTTTAAATATTTACAAAAAAAAGAAATTTTGAATGTAAGCTCTTTTTTAAAGAAATATATACTGAATTTACTTAATTTTCAGTTCGAAAAATTATTGTTGAACTATCTTTGAACTTTGTTGAATTTTTCGCAAAAAAGTGCCATATTGAAGGGAACGGTTAGAATCAATGCGTGAAATGTATCATATGGAAGAAGGATACAGTCCAGAAAGTCCAGAAGATCCAATGATGGATGCAATAATGGGTACGGATCCATTCTACGATCGATTCCCATGGTTCCGAATGATTGGAAGGTTAAAATTTTGTTTTATTTATACATAGCTAATTTATATTTCATTTCTCAATTCACTTGTTTCAATCTTTACAGGGCTTTCGTTTATCTGAATAATCTAGTCCATAATGTACCGTTGGTGCATAAAGTTGTGATTGTTAATGAAAGAGCCGAAGTCAAAGGTCATCTTCGTGTTGCTATAGAGCCTGTTACGGATGGTATGTTTTATCAATCTTTACGAATTATTGTTACAAAAGAATCGTTTCTTAGTTTTTCCATTGAATAATTCTAATAAATATGTTAAGATGAGATGAAGCCGTCAAAAGGTGTTACCCAATCAGTAAAATGTTACTTCCGCAAGGAAGACTTCACGAAAAAGATTCAGCAAACGAATACGACATTAGAATCTACAAACGAACGTTTCGTAGAAGGTATTAACACAAAAGATGGTGGTGATATACAGCAAATTATTGGTAAGAATTCTGGGTGAATAATTTGCATAAAGGATTTTCCTTTTGAAATCTCAGGATTAATACCAATAGTTTTGTTTTAATAATTAATAATTTAAGAAGTAATAGCTAATAAGAATTTCTAGAAAAAGCAGACGAGGAAGATGTGCAGTATCCAAAACATATGCAAGTTGATACAGAATACTGTTTTCGTATTACTATTATTGAAGCATCTGACATTTCCGAGCAATACAGTGATGTATTTTGTCAATTCAAGTCTGTTTTTTTTCAGATTGAATTAAATCATTTCTAATTCTCGAAGGCTACCATAAATTTTACTGCATTTTTCAAATTATTGAATTTTTAAAGTGAAAATTTTATATTTGCAAAGATTCTTAAAATATTACAGTTTCTTACATCGTCATGATGAAGCATTCTCAACAGAACCGATGAATAACACAGCAAAAACTCCATTAACTTTTGGTCATGTTCAAGTAAGTAATTATATTACTGTCATCAACCAAATGTAACTGGTAGTATTTTGGCCTTATCATTCGGTTAGTTTTTGACCAATATTTGAGTTATTGAATTTAAATTAATAATTATAGAATATTCGAGTGGTCATGTCACCAACATTCCTACATTATGTCAATCATTTCCCCATAATATTTGAAGTTTTTGGGCATTATAAGCCATCTGTGCAACAATTTGTATATGAACGTCAAAACAGTTCTCTCGGGTGCAGTTTATTCACATTGTTATGTAACTGTAATTAAGTTTGATTTAATTAACTTTAATTGATAGTATTCTTGCTAATCAAAATACATCCTATCAAATCAAGCTAAATTAAAAATAATAATAACCATAACAAGTTAGTGAGAAAAAGGATCAGAAAACTTTAATTTAATTAATTAAAATGTTTTATGAAGTGAAAATGAAAATATGAATTTAAGGCGAAGGTTATCAGGAAAATTATCATTCCAACAACCATCGTTATTGATTGCAACACCTGTTAAGAGCAAAAAAGCCACCATCATTCCAAACAAGTAATTCCTTCATATGACGAATTCAGTTACGTGTAAGTTGTATGTGAGTTGCATTAGTCCACAACTGATATTATAGCCTGAATCAAGTTCGGTCAAAATATGATCTACTTGTGTGGTTCGAAATTTGTGAACTTGGAAGCAATGGCGAATATGTTCCAGCAACTGTTGATCATGCCCAAGGTGAGTAATTGAAATACTTGAATATAAATGAAATTCAATCCATGAAACTTAAATAACTCACAGAACTTTCATGATTAGTTGCTAGATATTCCAATAAAAATTATTTTCGGTTGAGGAATTTTTAGTTGTCTTCTTTCTATTAATTACATATTAAGGTCTATTAACACATGGAATATTTCTACTCCATCAAGGAATCCAACGACGATTGAAAATTACAATATGCCACGAGAAAGGCGATGACGTAAAGTGGAAAGATTGTCAGGAATTGGTAGTTGGTCGGATACGATCTACACCGGAATGGAGTGGTGAGGATGTGGACGTGTTATCTTTAGGATTGTTTCCAGGGACATTCTTAGAATTCTCAATGGATGATAGGTGCGCATTTTTTATATAGCCAAGTAATAAAAGTGTAAAACTATGTCAAAGTTTTCTATGTCTATAGGATTAAACTATTTACGTCACGTAAATTAATAAAAAATTTACGTTGTTAATACATTTTAAAGAAATTATTTTACTGCAAATATTTTTCTCTGATTATAATTTAATTTTAAATGTGAATTGTTAATAATCTCATCCCCACTTTTTAATAAAGTACGAATTTTTACTTCAAAATTTATAAAATTTTCAGAGTGTTCTTCCAATTTGAAGCAGCTTGGGACAGTTCGCTACATAATTCTCCACTTCTTAATAAAGTATCAAATTACGGTGAGCAAGTGTACATGACATTGTCGGCCTATATGGAACTGGAGAACTGTACCCAACCAGCGGTGATAACGAAGGATCTTTGCATGATGATTTATGCCAGAGACTCGAAAATCTCAGCCGCCAGCAGGTTACCAACAATAGTCGCCCTATACAAATACGGCCTTATTATATGCTTTTTAAGGTTATTTTGAGAAGAACACAAACGCAACAAAACCAGTCTCTCGCTTGCTTCTTCCTTCTTTTTCGACCTGTTTGACCTAATTATTCCCACTCATTTAACACTAAGCTAATTATAGATGTGCAAGCTAATTAAACATTGCGAAGTATCAGCAGCAAACAAATGAAATGAATTAACAGTTCAATCTTATCTGCTCATTTCCCTTTGCTTATTTGCTAGCCAAATTACTTTATTTTCTACCCAATGTATTTCAACTTGACATTTGTTAAGACTAGTATAGGCAACAATGAATTTTATACTTAGAATGTGTCAAATATATAGGCACAAACTTACGTGATATAAAAATATAAGCAAGTACCCTCATGAACTTACCATAATCAGCAAAAAAGCTTATGCCAGGCCTATACTTCAGCAAATCATGCAACCTTAGATTTCTTATCTCTCAAAAAAAGGGACCATTTTCTGGAAGGTTTTGAGCTTTAGGATGAGTTTAGAGTGATGCTTTTGCTTAAATAGTATTTAGAAAGTTGTTATTTATCAGATATAAAAATTAAGGTTTTGCCGATCGTTGATTGGTGGAATAAGTAAAAGTCCAGAAATGAATCGTGTACCTGGCGTTTATGAACTTACTGTCAAGGAAGCTCTCGATAAAGGTAGTCCAGGTGTGCTTGTCGGCTGTGCTTTTAAGTTCACTCTATCCATTAAATGTTTATTTCAACTGCTTTTTTGTGATAATTCTTTGCATCAATTTTTTGTTAAATGATAGCACGTATATATATATATATAGTACCACATTACTGTGATATTGTTTGGTTTTTTTATTAATGTTTTGCAATGATTCATAATTTATTTAAAATTATCAATGGCTAACAAATTTTCATCTGACAATAGGAGCTGCACGACGGCAGCGTCGCGTGCTCGACACGTCATCAGCGTATGTTCGAGGCGAGGAGAATCTTGGATTATGGCGTCCACGTGGCGACTCGCTTATATTTGAACATCAGTGGGAACTGGAAAGATTGACACGACTGCAACAAGTATGTGATAATGCTATTAAGCTTTAAAATTACAATGCATGGGTTGCTTGAACATTGATAACTGATAAAGAATAATGAATATGCAGTGATTTTTGCACTGTCACAAAAGGTATTTTCTTGGAAGATTTCAGGTAGAACGTGTTCGGCTTTTTCTTCGCCTTCGAAATAAGCTGAAATCAGAAAAAAAGAATACCGAAGAAGAAAATGATATTAAAACACCACTGTCTCCAACAACACCAAAATATCCGATCCCGACGACAATCAAGTTAACAGAGAAGGAGGCAAATATAGCACAAAAAGTACTTCGTCTAATTAAACAAAGAATACCAATAAATAAAGAACCACCTACTGGAAAGGTTACTTTTATTTACTTCTGCACTTTTAAGTGTTACTTACATCATTGTAATATATTTGAGTAAAGTTGAAGTATTTTATCTATCGATCAATAAAGATAATTTGTTATAGACCATGGATCAAAGCGATCAGACGTCATCTTCACTTGGAGAAAGTGTCGCAAGTCCTACTACTGATAAGTTAGATGATATTCAGACAAAATAATTTTATATAAAAATAACATGAAGAATTTTTAAAAAATATGTTTTATTGAGCAATAACTTCTTTGTTTTATAGCATAAATTCAATATTTTGGTGAAATTCTTCGAATTTCTTTTATAAAAACGTGAAGATCTAAAAAAGACAAAAATTTGAAAATATATTAATAGTTAATTGCAAATAAAATTCTCTCCTTCCAGGAGTTTAATAGTTAATTCGTCGCTATCGTCTGAACTTTCAAATAAATCCAAATCGAAATCAAGCCAAAATTTGGTACTGAATTCCAATGAAGTGGGTGGCAGCATGCATCGATCGATGAGCGGCGGTCGAATTTCACAAATGTCTTTGCTTGTTCCTGAGGTAATTTTATTTCGTATTTCTTTCAAAAACCCAAAGCTATTTAAACTTTTTTTTATATTTCACGTCATAGTATTGGATATTATTTTGATCTGTTACATTGAAGAATTGTGGTTAAGGATTAGATGTAAGAAAATTGATATCGAAAATGAGTAATGGAACAAATAGCAAAACTGTGATACTAGGATGAAACGAATAAAGTAATTGATTACAGTTTATCACTTGAAATTGTTTTAATAAATTGAACTTATACAATGGTTTAATAATTAAGATGAAATTTAATGAAATTTCAGGTGACAGAAGAGCGCATCGGCATTGTTGTTTCCAAGAAAGGTTACATGAATTTCCTAGAAGAAAAGACGCAAGGATGGGTAAAGCGGTGGGTAGTTGTCAGGAGGCCATATATTCTATTGTTCCGTGATGACAGAGATTTGGTGATTCCTATCTTCATTATATTTTAAATTAAAATTTGCTACTTTTTCCTTATGTTAAAGGAATAATTAAGTTAAAAATGTTTTTTTATTCTTCTATTTCATCACTTAATATATATTACTGCCTCAACTTTTTGTTAACGCTCGTTTAAGGTAATTCGCGGTATAATAAATCTAGCAAATGCACGAGTGGAATATTCGGAAGATCAGCAAGCAATGCTTAAGGTACCAAATACCTTTTCCGTATGCACAACCCACCGCGGATTTTTGATGCAAATCGTAGATGATCAGGTTAGTTGCTCACATTCAACTCTAAGTTTACTTTTACTTTCTATTACGTCATTTAGCAACTTTCCCTCCATTGATCTCATAATTTTTCATCTATGATTATCAATATTTAAAATATCAAAATTCATTTGTAGTATCAGTCTTTTTTGTATTAATATAAATCCATCGATAATTTCAGATGTATGATTGGCTCTATGCTATCAATCCATTATTGGCAGGTCAATTGCGATCCAAGAAGAGATCAATGGGTATCGTTCTATGATAACCTATAATTTTTTTCTCCGCTATTGTCAATTGCTGCTATCGTTTGCTGCTACTATTACTGCTATTGCTATATGGGTATTGTGAAGAGAAGCGTGTGTTATTATTATCATCAAATGATATTTGACAATAATTTTTTTGATCCCTCCACCTTTTTACTCTCTCTTTCTTGTTTTCTGCTTTATTCAGAAAAATGAACGAATTTCATATTTTTGTGAAAAGTGATAACTCATTGAATAACAGTGAAATAGTTTCATCAATAACCGTTTTGTGAAATTTATCTGCGTGAAATGAAATGATACGGCTTTTCGAAGCTGTTTGGTTAAAACTTTTAAAATAATTAATCAAAGGCTAGCATTTTTTATTTTTTAATTTATTGTTTTACTTCTGTTTTAAAATTATTGATAAAATAGGAATTTTTGCTGTTGTAATCAAAAAGGGTTGCACTAATTGGTATTTTTTTGAAATTGATATTTTGTTTGAAAAATTTGTACAAATTAATGTGTAATTTATTCTTTTGCTCATTTATTTATATTTTATCTACTTAAACTTTTTCAAAACAGTATATCGTGAACTTTTATATAGATAGACTGTTACATTACTTACTTTTGATAAGCGGTAGATATTTATTACTAGTTAATAATTGTTGATTTTACATTAATTCATTTGTTGACAGAGAATTGAATGATAATTATCTTCGGGAAAGATACTTTAATTAGTTAAATAGAGTTGAAATTATTTGACTTATTCATTTCAAGGCCTGTTGCTTGTCGAAGAAAATATTTTTCATGCACTTTCTTCATGTTTTTAAGAGAACCAAATACTTTTCCATAATTTTATTTGTGATTTCATTCTTACAGTGTAGGTTTTCAAATGATTAAGAGTAGTTAAATATTCAAATAATTTAATTACTTAAATTTAACTGTAAAAGTCTTGTTGAACTTGCTCGGTTGAAATAACGGAATTTACTGATTAAAGTGACCAGCTGTTATTATATTATGTAAATGACTTATGAAATGGAAAAGTGTGGTTTTACTCGATCATTGTTGCATAACTGTGATAACTTGGAAATTCAATCGTTTGCTTAAGATTTGTGCGAAAGGCATGCATACGTTCGTTTAGTGTTGGAATGCCATTCATTATTATTGCTATAGCTATTGTTGTAAGCATTTCGATCTCTTTTCATTAATTTCAACTTTTCCATTGTTTTTCTAATTTTCTGCTGAGATGGAGCATTTCATCAAATTTGGATTTTTATGAAAAATATCATCGTACAAATAAGCTACACTTCCGATTATCAATGCATTAAGAAGATAGTGGGACAGGGTGGACGACTGCAATGTGACGAAATGCGAGATCATCCGCGTCATGAACGAGTCAATCAAAACTTCTGCTATTTCGTTAATGACTTCTATAACTTCTATTACATGCTGCCAATTATCACGTAAGGTGAAGCTCAAAAGCTGTAGAAGTCGTTCGTTTTCAAAAATTTTTAATGAAATTCATTAAATGGAGTTGACGTGGCTGAGTGGTCTAGTGGTATGATTCTCGCTTTGGGTGCGAGAGGTCCCGGTTTCGATCACCGGCTCAGCCCGGCGCTTTTGGTGAAAGAATAGTGTCCTTCCACCTGTACACTTTCTCACGTAGATGTCTCCGTCATACCACCTTCCTAGATTTGTTCATCTTGTTCTATAAAGAACTTTTAGACGAATTAATTGTTCAAAGTCGAATAACTTATTTTTCCTAAAATAAGCGTACGTGGTAAAGTGTTGTACTGGAAAAATTACGAATAGCGAAATAGAAGTAAAAAGTGTTCCTTGAGTTATTTATACTTCGTTAATGAACATTTAAATATATATGTTAGCAAAAGAAAAAGTGAAATTGACGAGAACGCTGCCGCAGTGAAAAATTACTAAGTTGTTTTTAACACGTCAAGTGTCTTTTTGATCGATGCGATGATACAAACAGTTGTTTGTGTTATTGGATAATATAAACAATGATTTGTTCATTTGTCATATCAGTGAGCAATCAAAATCCGAACGTCTGATACACAGAATTTCAACTGTGTTCGAATTTAATTTAAAACTCTCAGTAATATCGTGGGATGAGAAAGAAACTGAAGACAGGAATGCAATAATTTGCAAATATGATAGTAATTTACATTTTATGCATTCCAGGATTCTCTCTCTAACTCTTCCTGCAATAATCAAAATGCGTACTTATCGACGATGTACACGAATATTGACTATCAATTTAGTCACTTATCAAATTAATTACTTGATTAACAAGTAAAGCCACGCACTGATCTAGTTAGAAGTAAAAAATTTACCCATTTCCTTGTATTAATTAATATTTTAAACTAAGCCTACCCTAATATCTTCTTTATTTCTTTGCAAGTTAAATATCAACGTCTAATTAATTATCTTCCACTATCTACGCTTTTAATATTTATTCGTTTGGAAATAATGCGTTAAATAAATCGGAACAGAATATTTCTCTTCCCTTTGCTAAATTACCGTCCTCAACAATGGCACTTCTATGATGAAAAATGTTAAGAAATTTGAGGCACCCACATCTGTCCTTAATGAATAGGTGGGTGGGTAGATGCTTGGAAGAGGAGAATGAGCAGAAATTGATTCTCTCAGATTTATTGAAATGTTTTGAAAAATTTAGAGATGCTTCTTCCCACGTCATAACAGACCACCACAAAATCCTTCTTTCGCAAAAAAAAGGAAAAGATGAAAAGACAAGTCATAAATTGATTATTGCATTCATTCAATAACGACTAATCGGTGTAGGGAAGCTTGAATTTTTTTTAAAATTAACTCAACTTATTGATCTTTCCTGCAAGGTAGAGGCTTAATTAGAGATGATATTAGCAATTACGGTGCAATTTTAAAATTATTAAGAAAACCTTTAGTGGTATTACTTTGAGTTGCTTTAAGTAGTCAAGAATTTATGCATGCCAAGATGAAAGTTCTAAATTTTAGAAAGCACCCAATTTTGCGTTTATCTCATATATTTGCTGGCGAAAGATTATTTACTGATTTTGCAAATTGCAAGTGTCTAAGTAATGCATTGACCTAAATAATGAGACAACACTTAAAAGATTAACTAATACTTACTGACAGGTAAACTTACTGGCAGTGGTACTTTTCTGTCATTTAAGCATCACATCACCGAATTTTCTTAATCATTCGATTAGTGGATGAATGGGGAAAATATGGCGAATCTTTGATTTTTC
The DNA here is from genome assembly GCA_013365375.1 of Litomosoides brasiliensis. Lineage (NCBI taxonomy): Eukaryota > Metazoa > Nematoda > Chromadorea > Rhabditida > Onchocercidae > Litomosoides > Litomosoides brasiliensis. Next base: position 219,399 of record JABVXW010000002.1, on the reverse strand, counting down.
CTCGATGAGGTAAGTTCAAGATTTGAACTTACTTATTGACAGTTACCTTCAGTTTACTTCAATCCAACTTAGCTTAACTTCTCATTTCAATGATTGCTCTAAACCAGTGCTTACCTACCATCGCCCTGAAATTTCAAATCCTTATATCAAATGACAGAAGTTCGCCTTCTGTTCATCCATCTGTCTACTTATCAATGTTGACGCTATAGTGACTGACAAAGGAGCACGTTTTAGACAGATAGATCTCTTCTTCAACCATAGCCATTATCATATCATATCATGCTGATAATAGTGTTTTAGAATTCATTGTTTTCTATCAATCAGTAGGAAAGAGTCGAAATGGCATATCACAACGATTCTTTAGAAAGTGAAATTACAAACATTGTACATAAATTAATAATTATGACAGGATGAGTATAATTAAATTAACTTATTCAGCTGAAAATTGTTTTAGAACAAAGTTAAAGGATTCTGCAACATTTTTAACTTTTATTAGCAAAATTTAGTAGCAAAATACAGGTGATTTTATTGTTTATTTTTCCGCTTCAAAACCAATTCTTTCTTTTTTCTTTTTACTTTTTTATTTTTTTGTAAAATAATTGAAAGGAAATCTTCGAGAATATTAGCAATTTGCAAGGAATGCTAGAATGCTTGAATAAGAAGGAGGGCTCTTCTTCGATGCTTTTTCCATCTTTCAATCTTCCATCTTACTCTTTGCTTAAATTGATTGAAAGACTTTAGTTGCATGGACCGAAGGCGGATGGGATGATTTCAAGTGCAACATTTCCATCATTACTGTGGTTTATTTCACTTACAACAAGTATTCCTCATTGTACTGCACTTCTCAGCTTGTATTATGCTAATATTAAGTAAAGTCAGATGGCAAGAATTCTGCACCCAACTCTCATTCAAATTCATTGATGAAATTTTGCCTTTGGAAGTTGCACTTTTGCTTTGAAAAACACTAAGCTGACACTTTTCATATTCAAATTGCAAGAGAGGATGGTTTCCTCATGGGACTTTCCCCCACCAATTATATTGTATTCGAAAATGTTTTTTTTAATGTGTTTGGTCTGTTTCTGAAGTTATTCAATGGTTGTCTGTTAGCTGTTAGCTTGTCTTTAGGTACTGTGATATGTTATGATATCTCTTATCACAGTTATCAATTCTATCCTTATTGTTATTACTGAGAGGATTTTTAACTTCGCTTTTAGTATTTCCACTTCAACTGAAGAAGCAGATAATCTTGCCAAGGTTAAAAGATTTTTCAGTTTTATTTGTTCGATAAATAAATTAACTTTCTGTTAGATCAGTTATTAAAAAAAAAATATTGTTTCACTGTTTCAAATTCAACTGAATGTAATAATTATGAAAGAAAATTAATATTATATCATTGTCTTAAATTTGATTGGATATAATTTAATAATCATGAAATTTATAAGCTTTGCAGTCCTCACTACTCAATTCAATATATTTCGTTGTTGTTGAAAAAAACGCCGAAAAGTGTTTTTCTTTCCTCCAAATGAAAGTTTCAAACGACAATTCCACTGTTCGAAAAATATTTTAATAATATTCTCAAATACTTACTTGTTGTGAAATAGAAGGTTCCAAATAATTTTCATATTCTCAGTGCTTTTTTTACAAACGAAAAAGAGGATGTACTTTTGAAATTATGAAAAATTTAAAACTGAAGTAGCTGAGATAAAAAATCAAGAGGACCTGTTTTTTTTAAACATAAATATTAATTAATTGCCATAGTGCAGTCCTAGAATTGGTAATTGATTGATATTGTCAAATTTGATGCATTTATTATTCCATAATTTTGTTAATTTATGCTAAGCGCAAATGTTACAGTAATATTACGTGTCTGCTCGTTTCTTAGCAACTTCTACAAATTCAATGGCATTGTGTCTTTAGTTGCTAAATAATTTCGAGCTTATCGATTATTACACTTTATGAGGTTTGCAAAGTATTTGTTTCAGCCATTAACTTACCTTGTAAAATAGCTAAGGCTATTGGCAAGCATTCAGTCAGCGAGAAAACCAAGTAAAATGAGATATTTTGAAAAACGAGAAAATTATCGAAACGAATGAAAATTTGTTGTAATTAAGAAATATGAAGTTAAGCGAAGAAGCTAATTAAACATTCTTTGCTAGTTGTAACTAAGCTAATGAAAGGTTTTCAAAGTTTTATTTCTTCTTCCATTCACTCATTTATAAGTTACACACACACACAAACACACACACAAACACACACACACACACACACACAAATGCACACAGACAATTCTATCCATTCATCCATCCGACAATTTCCACTCAAAATCGATTTATGCAATTTCAATTTCATTTATTTAAAATTTTTTTGATTTGTTTTTTGTTAGCTGTGAAATGTTTGTCAACGAAATTTCCAATGAGTGAGTAGGATGATGAAGCCTGAAAGTATGTTTTATTAAAGAGGTTGCAAAGGAGTGAAATGAACGCGTCCTTCTCATAACACTTAGAGAAATACGAAGCGTAAGTTACTTAGTAGCATAAATTCTTCACTTTTAGAAAAGAAGAAAAAAACACTTTTGCTTGTTTACCATACTTATTCACACTCTTTACTGATAGCTAAGCTAAACGGTCAGAATTTATGATTTTTTAAAAAGAAGGAACGGATGTGATAAACCTTCCCACTTACATTTCACGTTTCAGCAATATTTGCCAATGAAATTTAATGATACAACAACAATGCAACAACAATAACAACAAAACTACAGTAACAACAACAATAACAGCAACAGTACTTATTTACCATGAAAATGACTTTTGTTCGAGAAAGCCCGCTATCTCTTCAACTTTACTATTAAACACTTTTCTCTCACACTAAATAAAGCGTTCGTTTAGAAATCAAAATTATTGAAATAGTTGTGGTAAGCGTGAAGTCACTCTCTTTCTCCTCTTCCTACCTGAAAATTTTAATTTCAGAGCTGTTTAAATGTATTTCTTTTGTTTCCGAAGATTACAATCATTGAGCTAAATAATTAAGCACTCAATGTATGTCATATCATTTCAGTGAAAAGAGATTGGAATGTTATATGTAATGATAATAGTTGAGAAGTTAATACTTTACAGAGAAAGTTTGATGTTAGAAGATGGCGCTTTTTGCTAAGAGAGTTTTAGTTGAAATATTACGATTTGAAGTAAGCGTATAAGCTAATTTTTTTTCGTTTTTTACTTTTACAATCGCTTTACAGTACTTAAGGAATAATTTTTGAAATTTCACAATCTTTCCTCATTTCATTTCAGCAATGATCTCAGCAGTGAGGGTGACGACGATGGATTCGTCTTCACAGCAAGCGCAAACGTCCACTTCCAACATCGAACGACCATTTCGATTACTCGTTAAAGATCGTTTATTTATTATTGAATCGACAATTATTGCACAACTTTCGCCTATATTTGCTGGAATGATCGTTCCATCGGAATCGACCGCAACCGATAGCAACGATCAACCTTTACGGGAAATTGTAGACGAAAGCAGCGATGATATCGCTACATTTTTAAACTGTTGCAGCGATGCTAATCTTATAGATCGTTAGTTTTCATAGCTCTTTCCTCTCAACTTTTCACTGATTTCCTCAAACCGGAAAACATTGAACTGGACGTTAAGCTAGAAATGCATTTGAAAATTCATCGTTTTAAAATATTCCTTAATGAATTATTGATTGAAAAGAAAAGTTTACTTTGCTAAAAAAAATGAGGGAATAAAATTCAAGGTATCGTCCATCTTGACAAGGAAGTTTCGGTCAGAAACAAATGTCTCACGTCAAATTACACTTTCTCATTTTTATTTCAATTTATCATTCAGTTCATCTCTGTAATAATGTCTTCAACAAGCAGCTCCATCCGATGTTTTAGGGCACCAAAATCTTTAAAATAAAATCAAAATTCATCAATGTTGGTTAATTCCACGTGTATTTATATTAAATTAATCTCTAAAACTATTTTTCTTCTCTCTCAAACCAATAAAAAAGAATTGATTAATTTCTGCAATCAATCGCCTGTAACAACTTACTCAACAACAACTTACTTAATTCAACTTAACAACTTACTCTAACAACTTACTTAATTCAACTTAACAACTTACTCTAACAACTTACTTAATTTTAGACATTGCAACAAATCATTCATTAACTCTTCCTTCCTGCAACACAGAAAGACTTTCTTATCATTGAAACGATGAAAATTCATTTGATTGATAAAATTAAATGCACATTGTTAAGTGGAAATTAGCGCATAGAGAAGTACAATTTTAAGGCAATTTTGATTTGCGTGACATTTTAGAAAGCAATTTTGCCACGGTGCTTCGTTTATCGAGGAAATACCAAGTGAAGTCGTTGATCGAAGCTTGCGAGCAATTCATTTCCAGCAAATGCAATTTAAAGTAAGTTTCAATCGCTAACTTCAATTTCTTCATTTCTTTACTTATCTGAAAAAATATCATTTACATTGTATCAGCAATATCTCTTAGTTGAACAGTCACAAATTTAAAGTTAAAGTAAAAGTAAAAGTTGAAGTATATCAATTTGTTGAGCAATGCATTGCACGGAAATTGTTGACATTTGTAAAATAATTAGATTAATTAATAAAAAGTGGTTGAAAGTAATGTTCCGATAAGTCATCTACGCATTTACTCTATCACATAATACTTTTCATATTGTTGAGCCTATTACTATCTCTTAATTAAATAGAAATTGAATTTTAAATCTGTTTATTAATCAACAATTATTTAACACTTTACAATGATTTCAACAATCTAACTTTCAAATTGAAATTTAAATTATAAATTAGCTGAGGAGAAAAAGAAATTATAGCAGCAAAATAATCATTTATCAAACCGAAGAAATAAATATCAGTAGCTGAATATTTTTTTCCAAGCTCATCTTCCCTTCATCTTCAATTGTTTATTCATTTCAATTAGTTCGAAAGATAATTGGATTTGTTGAATTCTTTATTTTTTTTAAAATAGGAATAGCTCTATGAAAAAAGACTAAATACATTTAAACAGGAAATTTCAGTTTGTCATATTACATTCATAAGTAGCATCAATGAAAAATACCATATGGTACTACTAGTAATTTCACTTTCAAAACATTGCGTCATTATTTTTTTAAGACTTTTTATTTTACATTATGTAGCTGTTTGTTTCGGACAATAACTTATCACGTGACGCAGACGATATGTGAAAATTATTAGTCCCACGTGACAACAAGGTAGATATAGTTTAAAAGGAATTTTGGACAAATTTGTAAAGTTTGATAAGTTGTAAAATGTGAAAAACATTTTCAGTGAATTAAAAACTGATCAGGTGGTAACACTGTTGGTTGTTAGCAATGAATATCATTTGTGTAGAGAAGTTATGGTCAAACTTATCAGTCGGATCGCTTCCGAAACTAAAAATGACTTAGTACGTTTGAAGTTAAGCAGATCACTGCCACCATCGGTTAATTATTCTTTCATTTACAATAAACTTAGCAAACGTTACTATGAAATTAATTAAATGATTGATTATATTTTAAATTTTTGAACAATTTTATGATTAATTCTTTTATATTATAAAAATTTTACATTATAAAATAAGCAATTTGTTCTTCTCAAAAAAAAATTTAACTTTTCGCAGTAAAATTTTATTATTAACAATTATTGCTTTTTTTGGCAAAGTTTTGCATCACTTAAATGTAAAACATAGTGACTTATAAAATATTTTCATTCGAAAGATAAATATATCAAAAAAATTAAATGAATTTTTTGAAAAAAAAATTTTTTAAAAGTAAAAAATTCGAAATTTTAAAATATATTTTTGCACTTCAGTTGCATAGCTCAATAGTAACAACAAATTTGAATATAACTAAGCTAAGAGAGATTGAAACGATGAACGGTCATCTGTTCAAGATGAATCGATCTGTAACGTTGTACAGAAGAATGGTTTGTGAGATGTGCAAGAGAATCACTGATTCCGCCCATTGCGAAGGTTAAAAATAATTTTGAACAGTCTTAATTGTAATTAACGGCAAATTCAGCCATACTTAACAGTGTTCCTTATCAGATAAGATAGTTATTTATACTTTTGGCTTTTTCATCTAATACTTAATGATTCATACAAACTTTTTTTAATTGTTAGCTACTTTTAAATACCTTTAAATTGCAATTCATCGTAATCTTTTCAAATGATAGGATTTGCATTAGCAAAACATTGGGAAGTAAAGGATAGCTTTCTGCAGGTTGCAAGAAGGCATTTTGCAAAGATCATTGGAGTCGAAATAAATGTACAAGCAGCTATGGACAGGATATGATCAATGAATTACGACAAAATTTGGTAGAATTGGAATACGAATGAATGACGAAGCATAGAAGCATTTCTCTCTATTTTGTTTAATTTAAGTGAAATTTAAAAATTTATCAAATTAAATAGCACGTAGAGGCAAAAAAGTTTTTTTAAGATTCAAGGGGATTTTTAACTTCTACTATTTTCAATTCTAAATTTCGGTTATATATGATCATTTAGCATTTCTCACTTACTTTTAAGTTTCACACAAAAATTTCAGAAGAGAGAATAATTTAGTGGAAGTAATCGTTAGAGCAATAAAGTAAAGCAAAAATTAACATAAATTGATTGATTTTCAATTTTTGAGAGTCTTTGACCAGAGAAATAGAACTAATAAAGTTAGATCAAAATTTCATTATCGATTTTTCAGTAACAACAAATTACTATTTGTGATCGTATCGATGTGCTTCTTACAACTATAGTTATTTATTTCATCCTCTACAACAATTTTGCATTCGTATACTTTTGCACTGTCCACATTCACATCTTAATTTATTTAAGCAATCGTTCGTTTGTATTTTAACAAATATTCCATTTATCGTTGTTATTGAAATTAAAATTGTAGCCAAAGTAACGTCAAATAACTTATGTATATTTTTCCTGTACGTTCAAAATATTATTCATTTCTATTAGATGTGATTCATTAATTACTTCAAGCAATTTACATCTCATCTGCCTCGTCTATTTCTCCATTTAACTATAAATTAAAATATTTTTATTTAGAAAATTAGTGTGTGTGTGATGTTAGGAGGTGGAAGTGAAAAAGCAGACGCTTCGTTCTCATCCTCAGTCATAATAAAGTAATATTTAAAAAGGAAATGAATGATATACTTTTATTATACCTTCTAATTTTTCATGTGACATTTACATCATCACCTTTTCTGTATCAATTTTATTTTCTGAATTCTTATGATATTTTCTTCTAAATAAAAGTGTTGTAGTATTTCTTCCTTCTATCACCTCTCTCTCTCTCTCTCATTCGGGTTTTTATCATTTTCATATATATTACATCGTGGAACGGGAAAAATTTTTTCTGCAAATTATTGTGTTAAAATTTGACCTAATCTGAGCATTGTGAAAATTGTGTCATTTGACCTCATTTTTCACCTTTACCTTTATCATTCAGCAAACCAAGTAAGTGCTCCTGTCGTGAAATAAATGTGTTTAATTGTATTCGGCTAGTTTGATTTTTTTTTCTTTGAATTTTTACGATGATCATTTCACGGACGCCTTTCTTACGTGAGAAGATGAATGACTGCTAATTGGGTTGTATAACTTACGAATTCATCTGTGCTTACCAAATTGGAAATTGTTTTGCATTGAAAACGGACGATTAATTCGTTCAGTTCAATATTTCATTTAAGCGAAAATAAATGATTCATATGCTGTACGTCTTTTTTTGCTGAATTTCTTCATCTCAGAAAAAAAAAGTGAAAAAAAATTTTCAAATTTGTTTTGTTTTCCCTTCCTACTCGATTATCTTATCTTTCAATTGCCCTTTTTCTTCTATATTTTTGCTATATTGCAGAAATCCTTGCTGTGGAGAAAATAGAATTGATTTATCGCTTTTTTTAAAGAAATTGATTCCGTCTTTTTTAACATTTCAATTTTTGTGATCTATAAATTTATTGAATTAGAATTTGAAATCGAAATTTATACTCTCAAAATAATAGTTGTTTTCCAGACGGACAAGCATCAGCCATACTTGTCACTTCTGCTAATATTGTAAAAAGGAAAAAAAAACATATTCATACCTTGAATTATCAAGGTAATCGATATGCGGGACGATAGTTGCAATCGACGAAATTCATCGATGTCACGATGGATTCGAATTTGGCTCAAAATTTCAACGGTGATATGTAGCTTGGATGTTGCTTACACAATGCTTCGTCCGTACACTCTTCGGGACAATACACTCGGATACTTCTACGAATTATGTTTGTTTCTACTCCGCTCACGTAAACATACGTTCAATTAATGAAGCAAATGAATCTACTAATTTGTTATGAGAACTTTTGAAAATATAGTTCCGTGTGAAACGGTCGGTAAGGAAAAGGACGATCGTCGCATTCGACGTAGTGGTGATTTAAATATTAATTAGTCCGTCTTGTAATCTTAATCCTTCTTAAAAGCTAAATCATCCCCTCCTGAAAAGATGATTCTGACCCTTCTAAAATGAGGTATCAGCGGTTTTTTTCCTAATTCTTTAATTCCATTTCCTATCCGAATTAATGGAATAAAATCCATTCCGCATTTCCTATTTCTCTTACTTACACGACCATCCGAAATAAATTCTTCAACGGTGGAAAATTAAAAAACTGAAGATTTTGATGATCCACCTGCTTTTTACTCTAGCAGAATGATAAAGTAGCTAAATTGGAATTGATTGATTGACTTAAAATATACATTTTTCTACCGCCACATACGTTAACTATCAGTTCATAAATTTAATTAGTAGAGAACTACCTTAGACTGAATTGATCCAGTTCTCAGTTAACTCATTATAAGATTGAAACTGAAGCCTGTAAATAGACTCAAACATTAACAATGATGTGAGGAGGAATTGAAATCAAATTATTTTCTCTTGTATTTTTAAGAAATAAAAAATCCTATGAAATTCTAATTTTAAATATTAATTTGCTTCCACAGGGAATATCTATAGTGACGTTGATCTGAGATATGCCACAACCAATGATGTTGTTACAATGGCTACTGGTCGGTTGATGATCATCGAGATAATCTTAAATATCGTTGCGCTCTATCTGGTAAATATTTACTTAAAAATTCACTTAAGTGTGTTGCAGTTGATTTCTTACAAGAATCTATTAAAAACATCCAGTTTCACTGATCAATTGAAAATATATAGCAATATTTTGAAATTGCTCTTATCACTTATCTTATCAGTTAAAGCATTCAAAGGTAGCATCTTTACTTTATTGATCAGATTAAACATTTAGCAAAGTCTAATAAATTGTGCAAATAAAATTATCTAAAGGATGCTGAATAACAACAACTTTAATTGCTCCATAAAATTAGAAAAGTTCCAAATTATTTATTTTTAAGATTTGCATTTATATAAATTTGCAGAGAATTAGAAATGAATTTGAAAGAGCTTAGCGACCAAACCGATCGTTCGTGCTAATATTAAAACAGACAAAACTAGAAGTTAGCCATAAGGGAAATTCAAAGGATGTCAAATTTAATTGCAATATTATATTTATTGAAATACTCAATTTGCTTCCAAAAACGAGTTGTGAGAAAAAATTTATGAATAGTTTCCATCAAAAAATTTATGCTATGAGATAGTTTTAGTAGAAATTTTTAGATCGATAAATTTAATGCCACTGATACTTAATTTTGTGAAATTAACTCACTATTTATCTTTCTCTCTCTCTCTCTCTCGTTCTCTATGATGTTTATGACTTAAATAATCTTTTATCAATGATATATAGGCTATCATTAATTCACAACAAGTTTTTTACAAGACTCTTTCAAAGAATCACTTGAAAAGTTTTCAGAAACACTTAAAAATAATTTTGTGCCATAACTTAATTCTAAAGATTGAAATGTTGGAAAAGTTACAGCAGTCAAAAGTTAGAAAGTTGAAAAAAAAACCACTTCGAGCAAATAGCTAACTGGGAAAATTAAAGTAAATAAAATAAAATTTTGAACAGAGAAGTTTAATTTTTCAGTGCCGAGATCATCCACGTCACGCAAAGTTAACGACCTTCCTCACAAGCGCATTTGTCTTCTGGAAAACTCTTCTTTACATGACATTGTTTATTGCACCGCCAAAAGGTTTGTCATCTCTCAGCTTCTTCAATAAAGCAATCTGATAAGATAAGCTTCTTCAAGTGCTTTAATTAGCAGTTGTGCATTATTTCACTGTCAACTAAATTATTATGCTAAAATATAAAAGTTTAACAAATTTTAAATGTAAAAAATCGTTCATTTTTTTTTATATTTTATATAATACACAAATCGTTTTTGAAAAATTTTTCTTCAGATTTTTTAATTCTAAGAATGGCTTTTTTTTGTGTGGGAATTACTTCTTTCCAAATCCTTCTTTCAAATTCTTGTAATTTTTGAAAATATCCTCTACAATTCCGGAATTTTCCTTTTTTTTCATCGATTGAAATTTTGAGGGGAAAAAAATGATAGGATAACTTTTTACTGAACCATATGGCAATGATTTATTCACATTTCGTTATTTTTTTCAAAATTTTATTACATCATAGATGACTTTTGGTTTTCTCATCTGACAGTTAGTTGCATCGTTGACGATTTGCTCAGTAAGATTGGTTTCTATTAGAACTAAAAGGATAATTATGTATGGTTCGTCTCTAATTGGTTAATTATTCATTTGTGTTATTTAAAAATTTAACAACAGAAAGCCCTTCCGGGATAATTTGCAATATAAAAGTTGAGCAGTCATGTATTACTAAAATGATGTACCCATAGTATAATGCGATAAAACCTTGCAAAGTTTTAAAGTTACTTGTACATCTCAGCGATTAAATATCAATTAGGATTATTCGGTGCAAACCTTTGATGGCTTATTCCAAGTTGGAAATGTTTAGGAAAATTTGCAACCCAAACTGATTTGAATGATTCCAACTTCTTCATTTTTTATCTAACTGCTGTTTTCCATGTTGAATTAATTAGAGATTTTATTAATTGGCGATGTAGTTAGAGAAATCTTACTTAATATTGTTTAATAACAAATACTTAAATTATTAAAGTCATAGAAAAAGAATGAGTGGCACGGAAAAAAAGTGTTACTGTAATTCCTAAAACCAATACTATCAAAAAAAGTGCCTGCAAAATGGAAATATGACCGATCGGTTCAGTACCAGTAATTTCAATCTGACAGTAAAAAAGATTTTTTAACTTCTAAGTAAGTTAAAATAAATTATTATTCTGTTTAGATATTGGGTTGGGTATTGTATATTTTCCTCATTCATATTTCAGGATCAGTTAATTATTTGGCTGAATCAGCCGGCATATGGAAGCGAATCTTCATTTTCTGGCTTCCGGATCTTATATGGTGTTTTATGCCACTGGCCGTTATTGTACGTTTGTGGAATGATTTGGTCAATTCAAATATATCGTTATAAATGTGCTGCTAAATTAAATTTCAAAGTGCCTCATTATGCTTCCTTATTGTTCCATTTTAATTAAATTTATTCGTTAGCATCATTTTCCTATTAGCTTTGCAATGGATGATCTGAATGAATTGGTTGAAGTTTTCTAGAAATAATTATAGCAACTAATTAGTGCTAGTTGTTGAATAATCTCTTCGTAGATCGTTAATTATAATTGATGGAATAGATCGAAATAGTACTATTTCTACTTACACTTTTTACTACCTAGCACATCGCTTAATTAGTTTCTATGAGTAAAGATAAAAAGAAGAGTTAATATTGCATTAATATATCTGGAAAGTTTCAATAGTTCAACAGCTACAATTACCAACTTTTTTTACGGCAATTCAGATGATAGCGAGTAAATTGCATGAAAATTTACAGACGAAAGACTGGAAAATGCTGCAGTGATAAATTAAATTTAATGTATGTGTTATCAGTGAAGGCAGTAAGGAAGGCGTAATCAAATCGAAATTGTAGTTCCTGAAATTTCATAGAATGAAATCGAAATGTCGCATTGCATGAAAGAACATATTGATGAAGAAGCACGTGATAGAAATCAGTTAATCATATGCTATTTTTTTTTCACAATTCTAAAAATTATACATTAAATGAAATGAAGACGACATAGGGTCTAGCCCTCTGAATTTTACCATTGTGAAAGTATGACTAATTTTCTTTGCACACTTAACGAATAAATAAATTAATTAATTAACAAATTATAGTAAGAAATGTTTATACAGTTTTTTTTGAAAAGAAAAAGAATATTAAAATATAGTGGAAAGTGCTTAATCAGAAGTTGCTTTCATGCAGTTAAATGAAAAGTAAGTGAAGCTAACAGAAGGCGTTAATCCATTCTTTTACAACTTCAATATTGCACCTTATCCTTAACATGGCGATATCTGCCACCGATCTCTTTCTTCTCTTTCCTGAACTCTAAATTCTTCACAACAGGTACTTTCATTAATAATAAAAGGAGCAAAGTTCAGCAATGAATAATAATAATTTATTTGTTCAACTCCATATGTCTCGGATCGTAACGATAATCTCATAGAATTGAAAGATTTCAAATTAGAGCAAAATCAATACAATTTGTAAATTTTGCAACTCTCATCAACATAGACAAAGTAATGAATTTATGTGAAGAAAAAAGTCGTTCCGATTTCTTTTCTTGAAAATCGTCTTTGAAAATAATGTAAACTTTGCAACCAATTTGCGCAATTCCCATAATTAATTTGAGAGAGAGAGAGGTCAGGGTCATTTGACTGTGAATGTTTATTTCTATTTGATAACAGTTGATTTCCATGAAAGTCTTTGATTTTTTTGAAAAACAGTACTCTAAAATATCTACTTCATTTAAAATAAAAGTTGAATAACACAATTTTTAAAAACTACAGAAGTAACTTTAAAAAAGCAAAGTTATTTGAAATGTTGCGAAACCACTAATTAACATTTTTCAAATAGTTTTCATCTAAACTAGAAATCTGAAAACATACCTGTCATTTACCTTCCTTTTTTTGATCAATATAGTCTACTTAGAAATGTTTTTAAAGTTATAGCAATTGGCATAGCTTGATTAGATCTATCGAAGAGCATTGTAAGTCATCCTATTAAATTTTAGGTGATATAATTCGAGGTAATACAATTGGTTTCATTATTATACTCGAATAATTAAGATAAATATTATATCTCAATCACATCGTCTAAGTATCTCTTAAAATTAATTAAAAAATTCTTAAATTATGACAATATGCCATCGATTGGTGGATTATTTGAAATAATATCTAATCTAACAATGTACGCATAAAAATAAAGCATCCAGCTCTTCGATAGCTTAAAATGTGAACGGACATTTGCCAAACTTAGTATTATCTAAATAATTTTATAAATTTTATTCAAAATTAATAGAACTTGACATTTAGTTAAAAGCACTATCGCTTTGGATGGTACTAATCATCCTTACCACCGATGATATCCCATCCTATTACTCCTACGCTGTCATGCAAATCTAACCATAAATAGCTCTCTATACTCCTTAAAAAAATCCCCGCGGGATTGTTATTTTCACAACGACTTAGGGGGTTACGTAGCATTGATAAAGCTTTCATCCACGTCCGTTGTATAATTTGCGTGAGGTGTTTGTTGATTTTTCAGCATTGAGGAGTACGAGAATTGTGACGACGATTGAGAAGACATGTAACATTAGAAAAGGAATGAATTAATATGCAACGTGAGCTGTATATTCAATAAAATAAGAACGTTTCCAGTCATTACATTTGTCTTACGTTGTCTTTTGTTTTGAATCAAAATATTTTATATTTTGTAGAAATACACGTTGCCTTCTTTTAAATTTTTCTAATTTTTGTGCAATGCTGTATATTGGCAACTTCCAGTTGTGTCGAAATTTACCACGGAAAAGTTGATCTGCCCTTATTCATGACGTTTGAATCCAGTGAGCCGTAATTGTACGTTTACTTAGTGCATTACTGCGGCTTACTAATTGTATAAATTGCATAAAAGGTGGCTGAAAGCTTAACTGTTTTACTTTTTAGTGCGGATAAATGAGTGCGTCCGAAGGGGAAACAAAAATAAAAGCAGAACGGCTGGCTCAAGCTCGTAAGAAAGTAAGTTTTTCTTCTTTTCGAATTTCACTTCATTTCACCAGCAAATTCTAGTACATAATTAACTAATTACATTTAATTTGAATAAAGAACATTTTATACTGATCGTTTATTTATATAAGGAAATTTACTGATGGACAAGATCTGTCTTACTATTAAAAAATGTTTACGAAAATTTGGCAGAGTTGACTGAGCACTCGAAAATTCCGTGATATTTTAGTCAGTAAGATGGACTTGTTAATTTATGGGTGGAAGCGCGAAAAAATTTTGGATTGTTACACAGATCTTAAGTAAACTGCCAGCGTGCACGATATTAGCTTCCAGCAGGACACATCATTCCATTCGTAAATTTCAATGCATAATTAATGAATTAAAATTACGAGATTGAAAGTAATCAGAAATTTCAGTTGCGAGATTATCAGTCTAAACATCGCAGTACAAATGCAGAATTTAATATATCTCCATCTCCAAGTGTTTCGAGTATAATCGAAAATAGTGGGCGACGATCTGTCATCAACTTACGTAAGTTTTGTTACATCACTCTTATTCGCTATAGAAATATTTGTAAAGACTTGTTTATTTGTTGTTTTTCTGCTGTTTTATCAACTTATTGTATTTATTATTAAAATCAAAACAATGCTTAACAGGTACGGTTTTTTTAAATAACTTTAAAAGAATAGCTGTGTTGAAGTTAATTTTTCAAAAAACAATTAATTGATAAAAAAAACTCTCGTTTTAAAGAAATGTACAATCATGAAGAGATGAAAGACATCTTCCAAGAAGCTCAAACAGGATCACAGGGTTCCCCATCTACAACGACACAAAGCGCTGCGAATCATAGTATTTCGAATACTAACACCAGTGCTCCGAACAATGATTTAAGGGACAAATTTTATCAAGATAGTACACCAGAATTATGTTCCAACGTATCGAAGGATCTGCTGGACTTGAAGGTTTCGTGACCTTCTTATATAAATTTTTCTTGATTCATCTCCTTATCATCTGTTTTAGGTCAGGTAATTTTCTGTTATCGAAAATACTCTTTTATGATCTTTATTTTACAACATATTTGGACTTAGTAATATGATTGTAGGGTTTTTTTTTATATTTCTTTCATTTCGTAGGTATGAGATATATAAAAATCATAACTTAACATGAATGAGCAAAATTTATTGGCTAAGAATTTAGGAAGGACTATGGTTTAGAGCGGAGCAAGAATAAGCTTAAAAAAATTGCTGTAAAAGAAACTTAAAATGAAACGGTTTATCATGTTTTTGCTGCTTTTATGTCTATTCCGATTATATATCACTTACAATATGAGAATGGATTATAGTTTTTCCTTATACGTTTTCAGTTTTAATGAGTTTTATGTTAAATGGTTGATTAGCTATTTTTTGCACAAAAATTTTTAATGTAGTTTGGGAAATGACATGGTGCTAGTCCTACCTTCAGAAGTATTTTCTTTCGCATTCTTCTAGTTCCAATCAATAAGGGAACGTAAATTTTCCATTGCAGGAGAAATGCATTCGGTTAAGAGAAGAATTAGCCTTACGTACAGCTGAGAAAGGACAACTTTCTTCACAGCTTGCGGAGTTGGTATGCAATGTTATCCTCTTTGCTTTTATTTGTTTTTTATTTGTCTTTTTTTTTTACTTTATTGCACAAACAATCCAAATTATATCTTAACACCTAAGTGGTGTTGGAAAGTTATAAGCGATCTTCAGATTTTTTTACTCATTTATATATTATAGCTACAAGAAAGTATAGTGCAGTTACGTATATTTTAGGTTGGACATTATTCACAGATTCATGCTGCTTATACAAAGCTCAGTGAATATATCAAAAATGGCGATCCAGATGGATCCGCTTTGCAAACGCAGCTTGTTCATTTGCAAACAGTTTTGTTTCTTTTCTCATATGGAAAATTGTGAATTTGTTTAATTACATTTCAAGTTATTTAATTACACATTTTAGACATGAATCTCGGCTACGAATCCTTAAATTAATAGCGCTTCAGGCAATGAGTGTTGTTGTCAAGGAGAAGACAGCTTTACAACAGCAATTAAGACAAAAAAATGAGCTGGTCCTGGACCGAAATAAGCAAATTTACAGCCTTACGGTATGTAATTTTTATGTTAAATTATTTGTTAATAGTTATTTGTTGCAAAGAAAAAATAGTAATTTGTTTTTCTGTTTTCATGAAATTTATTAACTTTATAAGAACACGTTTTACAGACCGAGGTACGCGAGAAAACTTCGCGTATTACATCGCTGGAGACTGAAATTGTATCATTATGTAAAAAAATCGATTCGCTGAGTAATATTTTGCAAAGGCAAGTGGAAGAATCAGAGAATGATCGGCAAGAAGCAGTAAACTGGCAAATGAAAATGCTTCATATACAACAAGATCGAGACGATGCTAAGGTTTTGTTTTTGTTGCTAAAGTCTACTAACGTTTGTTTGCAAACTTCTAGCGGCAATATTTCTCTAAAACTTTATGTGATGTGACTAATGTTTTGGATCTCAATTATCACAAAGTAAGTGAAAAAAGGAATACATCTTTTGTATTTGTTGGCTTATTTTATTTAATTGTTTTTTAGTAATGATTACTGTATTGGGCTTTTTCAGTTTTCTAACTTGCAATGTTATAAAAGCACAGCGCAGCATATAATAATCGATATTATTTAAACTCCTTTAATAATGGTAGTGAGTTGTTGAATTCTAATTACTATACATATATGTTTAAAATCAGCAAAAAATTTAGGAACGGTTAAAAATCTATATGAAAGAAGCGGAAGCTGCCCAAGCAGAGCTCGAAGAAGCTCACAAACAGTTGCGGATGAAAGATATTTATCTTCGTCAGTTAGGGGCATATACGGGTGAGCATACTCGAAGGGAAGATGATGCTCGAAATCTTACTGGTAAGCTTGTTTACAGTCCTATACGAGGAAATCGATTTTTAGAAAGGATTTCTTGTTGCTTTTGCGAATTGTTAAAGAATGATTATTGATTAAAGAATGATTATTTATTGATTATTTAATTGTTAAAGAATGATTGTTTATTGATGTTGAGGCGCATTAAATTTCTTTATTCAGAAATTTCAATATATGCCCCATTTTTCTTTCATGCAAAATTAAGAAAAACAAGGAATTTTCCAATTTCATTCTACGGATGTCTTTGTATATGTTTATACATATGTATATCGTAGATGAAATTGAGCAACTGAAGAGTGAACTGGCTAGAGCAGCAAATGAGACGGAAAAGTGGAAGAAAGAAGCACAATTGGCGCGGGAGCGTTATGAATTGTATGGAACGCAATTGAATCATAATATTGTACAAATGAGTACAAAGGTAAAATTAAAGCGATTGAAATGGTGAAATTTACGAAAGTTCAGTGACTAGTCGAATTGCCTGGAATAATTTGAAGCAAATGATGTGCATATTCTTTTTTGCAGCTGGAAGAAATATCAAGAGAGAAGCTAATTTTGGAATCAAAAGTTCAGACCTTGGAAAGTCAAATAGAAGTGCTGCAAGCAATTGACAGATCAAATTTAGTAAATGACGATAATGCACATGTTATGGTAGTCTTTTCTGGATAACGTAGAAGGTTCTTATCGTTGTAGTCACATTTTTAAATCGTAAATAAAATTTCATTAAGCGTTACAAAATTAGGTAACAATTTTCATTAATTTATTTTGTAAATATGCGCATGACCTAATCTATAATTTAAATACATATTTATACTTCTATAATCTGAGATTGTAGTTTATTTAAAACTTGTTTTAGAATTCGAGTGAATTACGCAAAATACAAAATAAATTGATTGAAGCGGTGAATGACTATCAAAAGGCGAAACAATTAATTGAGGAATTGAGAGCAGAACTTATCAATAAAGAACAGGAAGTTATTACGTTGTCTTCTGCGCTTAATGATGAGGTCCTTTTTGTGAAATTTAATGTTTCTGTGTGATATTTCATTACCCCTGAAGTACATGGACTGCGGTGTACTAAATTTCTCTGTGTTGATTTCAGTTCATCTCGAGTTGTTATGGTAACGAAGAGACCGCTTATTTTCGTCCTCTTTAATTGTTTATTTATTCATATTCGGTCTATATTTCAAACCATTTAGTTTTCTTTCTATCAAAAACTCGTTTAATGACCAATAGATGACATGTGTAATTGATACATGAATATAAGGTTAACAGATGAATCCATTAATTTTTGCAATGCAGGACGATGGATGTTTTTTTCTTGAAGTATATTTGTAGAAATCAAAATTGATGCAAAAAACTGCTGAGTTGGCTTTGGCTGAAGAATCTCTTTCAAGAGCTCGTTCTATTGCTGAGGAGCAGCAAAAACATACAGAGGTTAAGTCCAGTATTTTAAAGTATTTTAAAAACACACGTTCTAGGTTGTATCCACTAGACAAACTTAAATTCTTAAGGGAGCGCTTTCACTATCGGAGCAGCTGCAAAACGAAAAAGCTACGGTTTCAAGAGCAATTGCGCAGAATCGAGAGTTAAAAGAGCAGTTGGTCGAATTGCAGGATAAACTAATAATGGTTACGCAAGTAATTTTTAGTTTTTACTTATTCATAAGTTACGATTCCTTTGATTTTATTTAATAAGTTGTTTATTTAGAAGTTTGTAGCGATATTTGGGATCATCAAATATCGTTATAAACCGAGAGTCGAATTATTTCTATCATATTTTTTAATGTAGTGAGTCAAGCTCCAAGCATAGTTAACAAACTGCTTGCACTGTACAGGTAATAATAACTTTGGTATCACAGAGATCATAATGAATCATGGTTCAGGAAAGCATGGAAAGGGAAAGTGGGCGATTAAGTGCATTACATCTGGTTGGTCAGTTAAGAAATGAATTGGATCGACTTTCCGGTCAATCTTTTGATGGCAAAAATGTTGGTTCATTGACAGCCCCAATAATGCCGAATGGCTATGCATATAAACAGCAACAAGATGTTCAGTATATTGATTCACCGGATCGTGATGAGGTGTGGAACATAATTTATTAAATGTAAAATACAAATCCTACGTTGTTAGAGTTTTGTTTATTTAGGCATTGTTCTCGTTAGGGGCTTGTAAATAGTCACCATACAACTTGACTGAATGCACAATACCTAAGCTTAAGTGGTTTTCAATATCTCATATTTTAAATTCTTTTGGGGATCGGTCTGCCGTAGTATTTGCCTTGTGATTGCTCAAAATAATACTATGCATTATACACATTAGTTTTGTTCCATCATATACTTTCAGTAAACTTAAAAATCAATTTAAAATACACAAGGTGTGACTTTTAAATTTACGTATTCCAGACCGTTTCAACTCCATCGGTTTCTGAGTGCTATGAACGTGATATATCGCTTTCGCCCACAGAAGAAACTCATGCGCATAATGAAGTAGAATTATCCAATGTTAGAATGGTTTTGGATGAATTAAGGCTTGATCATAGACGAGTAATGCAGGAGAATGAAGAATTACGCAGGTATACGTGGTCATTAGCAAGTTTATATTTATCATTAGCAGTCTTATAATTTTCGTCTTCACTGCATATGTTTTTCAAAATGCATTATTTTTTAGCATTTCAGATTTAAAAACGTTTGCTTATCATTTTTTTTTTCATTTTAGGATAATGGAACAAAATTCTGAAGACGAAAATCAGAATAATATACACGTTGAACTAGGACAAGCAATTGACAGGTATTATTCTAGAATGCCCGTTCTTATGTAAACATTTTTTCTGTTTAAATCCTTATGAAAGTCTAAATATAACGAATTGTTTTAATTTATATTGGAGGTTTTCTTTCTGTAACTTGCTTATTTGTTAGAGGGTTGGTATATTTTGTTAACATCAAGGCCCGAATATTGCTTAATACTAGTATTTTTTCTGCCAGTTTTTTATTGTCCAAATTACTAATAATACTTAAGTTAAATGATATTACTATTTCAGAATCAACACATTATCTGCTGAGAATGAACAATTACGAAATGATGTCAACATGCTACAGGAGAAGTTAAACAATGTATCTCTGTCAAGTAATATTACATCGTCATCCTCTCAGTGCGATACGATGTTGCCTGTTTGGGCAAATGGTGATGTCGTGAAGCAACTGGAAGGTTGATTTGTACATGTTTCGATTTATAGATAATGTTGAAAAACTGTGGAAGAATTTATTTCAAGCGAGTGCTTAACCATAACTCGCAACATCTAGAATGCATAATCTGCCCAAAGTACATGATTATTCTTCTTAATTCGAATTTAATATAGATTTTAGCACCTTCGATAAAAGGGAAACCACTGGCTTGGACAGAGCTGGAGGCTCGTTTTACCCGAGCGATGCAACAAGTTGCAGATCTTGCCGAAGAAAAGGAACATTTGCAACATATTGTTATGCAATTAGAAACTGAAAATGATACCATCGGTATGTAGGTGATTGGTCACATTAAGCGCTAATAATTAATCAGAGCGATACTAAGCAGATATTCATTCTTTTCCAATTGTTTTAGGTGACTATGTAACATTATATCAACATCAAAGAAAAAAGATCAATGAGAGGATGCGCGAGAGAGAAGAAGCAGTTGCAAAACTGTCTTTCGAAAAAGAACGGATGCAGGTCATCACTGTTTTTTCAAATTTTTTTGAATAAAATTCAAGTACACAATCAAGTAACTGTAATCTCTTTGATAATTTCTGCAGCTGATACAACACTCTATTTACTATTCAAGTTTATGCTCCGTCTAAAGTAATTAGAAAAATGACTTTTGATGGAAGAGCTGTTTTATGTATACGCATAATAGTCTTTCATACTACAATGTTATGTATAGTACATCACACTTCTTCTTTGTCTGACGAATTTGAGACTTTGTGACTACTTACCGATTTTTTTCAGCAAAAATTGAACGAATTGCAAATAGTTTTGATAGATCTGCTATCGAAGAAAGGATTACTGCATATTTATGGGCATGAGAAAGAAGCGTTAAACAACTGTAATGGACCGTCAGAACAATCACCGAGCGTCCGTCCGTACAGGTATATTACAAATCATAGTACTTTTTTTTTCTAAATATTGATGATTGCGTTTTTATGCTTGCTTTTTTTTGATATTTTGCAGTCATGGTACTGAGAATGAATTCACTGCTGATGAGGAGACAATTGTTGACGCTTCAAAATTGTTTGTTCCTAGCAGTCCAGATTCCTGTATTGACGTTTCAAGTGAGATTGGCAGTAAAAAGCATGATTCTGGTAAGTTATAATCCACTTTTGAAAGTGTAGTAAAATTACAATTTTATCTTCAACAAAAAAATTAATGACTCTGTGCTATAACAGGCATCTGTAGAAATAAAACCAAGGAAAATATTTTGGACGACAACACTGATGATGATATCGGTGTGCAGAGGGTTTTAAACTTGATATCGGAACTTCAGGTGACATTTTAATTTTTTATGCACGTAAAAGTGACAATAGGATGGGAAGAGCGAAATTTCCATTTTGATTTCTGGTGGTCGAAATTGGTACATACAACCGCCATTTATAAGATGTCCATTAATTGTAGCGAGAAATACAGCAAAATTAAACTACAAAAAAGTTTGTTTTGTTGGAGATTAGATAATACTTGAAAATTTGTGAATAAGTTGAAGTGTTTGTGAGCAGGGTTTACTGCTCCAAAAAAAATTTCGAAAAATCTTAGTTTTAATATTTTTTTAGGATTTGGAACGTGCAAGAACATCCCCACCTTGCAGTCCTAATTTACACTGCAGTGAGTGCCGTGGAAAATTAATTAATTTATGATAATGTAAAAAAAACTGTTGATATGAGGTTCACAATGACCGTATGGATTTTTTAGTTTAATGGAAGTGGGAAATCAACTTTTTGTGGTTCTTTTGTTAGTGTTATTTTGCAGATATTCGTAGTAATTTATTTTAGTAGCTCGTGGTTTTCACATAACTAGGTACCTTCGAATGCAGTGTTTCACTTCATTTGCTTTCAGACTTGTATATTATCTTCGTTTTTATACAGATTCGTATCTTTCATTCCTTACATATTATACCATTTCAAAATTTTCATTTTCTGTTATATTCCGTATTATTCTTCCAGGCACTGGAAATTTCTTTTTGTTTTTAATAAAATCCATTTTCATGCTTGCTTTTATCACGTTTTGAATTTCGAATCATGATTTCACAACTTACTTTTTTCCTTGATCAATGCATATTTGTCTGTACAGATACTTTGCATGGCAGCTGCATACATAGTGTATAAGCATGTCCACCAGCAATTTGGTTAACAACTCATTGTGGAGATGTAATATCCTTGGATGCTTGAAAATAAGCGAAAAAATTGGTCCTGTAATGTATATATGATACATATAAGAAATCCTCATTTACTTCGTATATCTCATTCGAAAACTTAGAATTCACAACGGGCATGCCACTATGCAAAACTTGGGAGTATTTCTGACAGGATTCATCTATTTTTGTGTCGTTTGTTCAATTTCCAATTCTTACCTTTACTAAGAATTTTCTGTCCATCTTCTACTGATTTCGGGCAAGGTTAAAGTTTGGAAAATGTCTTGTAATGTGAGTTCGCTTTCAGAACTTATCCTGAATTCGCTTTAATTGTTGGGAGCGAAATGCAGCTGCAATGCAACGTGTTAGTTAATTCACATACTGTGCTCAGTTCTCAACTGCGGCAGCGATACAGTAAAGGAATTCTGATTCTGAGAAGCGGAAAAGTCAGTAAAATAGGCGAGTGTGAATTGGTTATAACTACTCCTCGATACAGAAATGGACAAATTTTCAATGTAAGTAATATGGCTAAGTTTTTCTTATTCTACTGTTACGAATTGATGCTCTTTTCTGCTTCATATGTTCTATATATCACTTGTTGCTGATCGATCTCACTGTTTACTTTTGTGAGACAAACATAATAAGTATGACACATCATTATAGTATGTTCATTTTATTTATTAATTCGATTATTTTAGCTATTTTTATTTATAGATTACTAGAAGAAGTGTTAAGCGAATCCACTATACAGAAATGCAGTCTGGTTCTGTCACGATAGAAATGAACAATCCAGGAGTCTTAATTTGTATAAAAGAGGTAATGATGTATTGATAGGGTATTGATCGATTCATGTATATGCTACTTTATCATTTGTTCCACTGGTGCAAATCGGCAAAACACTTATCGAAAATGTTGATGATTTTGTCATAAAATAGGAAACGAGTATGAATGGCATGCTGTCATATGAAAGTAAGGGTAGAATTATTATGATTTTTTAATGGTTTTATTTTTAAATTTTTCTTTATATTGTTTTATATATATTGAACAACACTACGCTAAAAAAAAGGATTTTCAGACTCTTCCAACGGTATGAAGAAATAATGTTTCTAGTTGCTGAGGTCTTAGCACATATACCTAACTAACGAATAATTAGTTTGATATTTCGTGTTGTTGGCTTTTTGTTTCGGAATACATGCATTTCTATAATTGACGGTTGGTCACTGAGAATAACTGAGTAGTCTTTATGACACTTTATGTTAAATGCACAAACAAATGTCTAAGAAAACATTTTAGATAATTAATGTTTTTTAGGCAGCAGTTTCTTCACTTCGTGATTTCATTTCGAAGCTCCGGAAGGTATTGGCAGGTGAAGAAATTGTTCTAGACAACAGGAAAGTTACATCTGCTAGTTTCGCCCAACTTCGAAGAAGACTAGTTATAGCCAGCAAGACTCAATACAACAAATATAGATTCCGATTTCCTCCATATCTGCGAGTAATGCTTTTCCTATTCTAAAATGCTATTCCTGAATTTCCCAAAAGTTATAGTTTGAATAACTATGCTATTGCTTATTTAGGAAGTGCGGTTCCTGCTGGTTATGAATATTAGAACTTTATACATTAAGTATAATCAAAATTATACCAACTACAGGAATTGATAATGTCAAACATTGGTTTGGCTGCTGTTGACGCTCGTTGGTTTGGAGCTACTTCTCTTCATGTACTTGATCTCAGTGGTAATAAGCTTGGTAAATCAGATTCTTTCGAAATCAGATTCTTAAATATTGCTCGATTACAGCATCTAAGAGTGCTTTTACTTGCTGATAACGAAATACAACGTATTCCGGTAACTTCTTGTTTTACAATCTTAAAATTTAAGCTAGTATTTCTCATAATTGGAGGATTTTTCTATAAGTTTAATTAAAATTTAAGCTTCTGCTCATAAACTGCGTAAAAAAAATTGTAATAGAGTTTTTTCATTACTGAAGGTGAGCAACTTTATAGGATTCTTTGTGGAACGCTTTACCAAAAAATTTGCTGTCATTGGATTTGTCGAACAATGAGATCTCTTATCTGTCGTCGCGTTGCATGCGATTCCCACATATGATTGAGTTATTGCTCAACCATAATAAAATTGAGGAAATACCACGAACCGTATGTTTCTTGAAATAACTGCCTGATTACACAAGCAAAAAAAGGGTGTCACGAGCCAATTAGTCTTATTAAAGTAATTGATATAGTTATTGAAGTAATGATTTCTGAGAATATCTCGCTTCTTGCTGTAGGATATTTCCAAATATGAAGCAGGATATAAGCTACCCTTTATCAAATGTCGGTTGAGGGTTTTAGTTGGCTTATTAAATTAGTTAGCATATTAATCGAAATGAAAAAACGATGAACACTTTTTATATTGTTCAAACGTTCCTATCACTGCGGGGTAAAGTTTTGATGTTTTTCGGCAAGATTTTATTTAAAATTAATTGTTCTCGTTTTTTGTTTTTATAAAGCTGGATTTTAAATTTTACTGAATTTCTTTTCAGATAAGGAATTTGAAAAAGTTAAAGTGTTTGGACATTAGCTGGAATAAATTAAAATTTTTGCCCTCTGAAATAAAGGATCTCTCGCTTGAGACGATTGACGTGACTGCTTACAGCAGTGAAGAAAAACTAGAATTAAAAAATACTCTTGACCAGTTACTTCAAATAAGCAACTCAGTGAGTAAAGTTGGTACACTGTTCGAATATGCTGCTGCCGCTGTTTTAAATTACAGGTTGGTGCTTGGTCTGAAAAATGTTTTTATCGAGATTTAAGTACAATATTTTGTACAGATTACTTATTGATACACAGATGCGAGTAAGAAAGTGAAGAAGGGGTTTTGAAAGCAGCATACAGTGAGGGTTGAGTCATACAAATTTCATGGTGTTTGAATAAAGAAGTGCTGTTCTGCAAAAATTTGTATGGTTCCATTAAAATTTTACAGAGTCAATACGAACTGTCTGCCGAATACACTGCTTGTGAAGATGGAACAAGCTGTTCAGAACTGTAAAAGTAAACGCGGAGGAGGCTATAGATTTTATCCTGCTAGCATTGTTACTACAAGGGTATATTCATGTCATTTATTGATCATATATAATTAGCTATTAGACGCTGAATACATCATTATAGTGGAGTTGAGGAACATTCAATTAATTGACAAAAATATTGGCTACAATCGGTAAGGATCGACTTGTGGTTCTGCACCTGAACAATAACAATCTCCTATATTTTACAATTTGAAGCATTACATTTTTTTATTTTAACTTTTATTATTTTTGACTGAAAATGTCTATTTGTAGTCGAAAATTTTCTGGTGAATTTTTCGTTTTTTCCAGTATCATATCGAAGATATACGATCCCTGGCATTTCAAGCAGTTTCACGAACTCATTATAGTGTGATTTTGCAAGATACGGAGGTGATTTGATGTCATTCGCATACTTTTATCTTTTTCGTATCGTTTTTGTTTTAAATTTTTTTTTTATTTATCATTTTCCAAGCAAGGGTTGCTGATGTCCTCTGTTTTGATACTTTTATTGAGTAAATATTCTCAATAAATCTCTTTGTACAGTGTGCAGTTTTTATGATATTCTCAATGAGTCTCATCTCTCACTATCCAAGTTATAGTCTCGGAATGAATGTCATGCAGACTTACTACTTTTCTTAGTAAGTGTTTCTAATGAAAATGGTTGCTGATGGTATATGCCTTCTCCTCGGGTATTATCTTAACTCTCGACATTGCATAACTCTTTTAGCAAGTAATCCTGTCAATAGTCTGGTTTGACATCAAATATTAGCTTTGTTTGCAACATTACATCGGGTTCATGTATTATCTGAACAGTCAGATTAATTTCATTATGGTTTTTGAACTATCGAAATTTGTCGTTTGCTATTAGTGATATTTTTATACAATTTATTTCTTTATACTCTTTGATACAATTTATATTCTCATATAAATTTTGTTATATTGCATGACGCATTTGTCACTTTATGTCTCTTCACTGTTCACTTATTGTTCTTATATGAAGTAAGGAAATGATGCTAAGTAGGAGGAGAGGTACTTTTTTTTTTATTTAATTTATATATATGTGTAAGTACTGAAAAAACTCTTGGCATCAGCAATGCATTTAGTAGAAGTATTAAGGAATTCACTCATTTCGCAAAAAGTTTTGGAAGAAAACGAGAGGTTTAAGGTGGAAATTTAGCCATTGGTCGAATGTTGAGAACAGCTTTCTGGGGCCAGTCGCTGAGGCCGTTCATCTAAGATGATCATTAATACTCGATCCTCCTACAATTATTAAATATTTGAAACAAATTCTGAGGTAAAGATATTCATCAACAAGTAAGATTGACTGATTGGTAAGTCGGAAAAATCGACGTCTTGTGTCATCATCTATGACATAGTTCATTCGCGCTTGAATTTACGTGAAGAATGAGTCGTAGCGTGTCGTAGTTACCTGAGGTTTTCTTTGCTGCTAGAATTGAGAGAGAAATAAATGATGAAAGAGATAAATTGGGAGTGTACTTTAAAATTTTCAGTTTATCGATCTCAGCATTTTAGGCCGATGTCGGTTGAACCATCTGACAATACAGATGATCCCAAACAAATTTGGCAAAATAAAATATGCGATGCCGAATCGCTGTTAGTTGAAGCTGACGTCTTCTTTGGTGATGTGGAAGGCATCGAAAAATATAAAAAAAAATTGAAAAACGAAGTGAAATTTTTAACTACTGTAAGTTATCCATATCAATTAATAATATTTATAAATGAATAATCCCACATCTTATACTAGCTTTTCCTTTTATAGCTAAAAAATCTGCCGGTTAGTGAATTGAGGAAGTATTTGGATACTAGCAATGTAAGGCATCTTCGAGGTTTGCTTAACGTGGCAAAGAGGCATAGTTGTTGTGCCTTTTACAAAAGCTACACAGTGTCGCAGAGGTATTGCTTGAAATATTTAAATGGGCATGTAGATGTATAGATTTGTTGAGGAAGTTCGAAGTCTTATAAACGACTCAAGCGTTATATATTTTTTAAAGTTCTATGCTTATTTTTGAAAGTACTGGAATAATTTGAGTTCTCCAAAATAAGGCTTAATAAAGCCTTATTTTTTTTTCGGGGATTTATTGATTTTACTGTGCAAACTTGAATTGCGAAGCATAGAGAGTGTGTCTGGATATGTTTTTCAGGAAATCAAAGCGAGAAGTTGACTTAGTGGTGGATGGTGGTGCTACATGGGTGATTCTTTTATTACGTCTTGTTCTTTATTATTTTTCTTCGTTTGAGAATTTTGGTTATTCATAACCGTCTTTACTCAGATATTTTTTTAATTAAAGGTGAAAGTAATATCGAGGAATGTTCGAGGTCTTGCTATGGATTTCATTGGTGCTAGCGGTAACGCTCATCGTTCCGTTATTGAGCAGGCGCAAGATTACATTGAGGTCTAAGATTTCTTGGTGAATAATGGGTTTTATTGTGTCAGATTTTAGCAAAATAATGAAACAATAAATTAAATTTTCGTATCTTATCAGTGAAATATATTTAGATGTCTCGGATTCATCTTCATTTCTTCAAAGTACCCAAAATAATATTTGAATTCGTGCACGGTGTTCCAGACTTGTTGCAAAATAAACTTGAATCACTTGGGATTGAAGTTGTTGGTGATATGGTAAGCGCACCAGTTTATAATAGTAGCTATGAAACATCGTATTGAAGACCATTTTTTTGATTCTTTTCAACTTGAAAATTATTTATTTGTCTTAATTCTTTTCTTTTTGCCTTACAACAGGACTTTGAAAACTTTATTTCGGTCATCATATATGCTCTGCATACTTCTTTCAAAATCGATTAACATTAAGATTGAAACACAAGGGACTATAATTCTTTCAATATCTCATTTTACTAATTTTTCGACAAATCATTTGCGTTTCCAAACAGTACTACAAATTTGTAGAAATCTTTCCAGTATTTTTGTTGAATTAAATTTCAGTTTATTTGTTGATTCAGGTAGAGATTAACGAATTTGTGAAAACGCCGGTTAATTTTGCTTTGTGTGATGACGCTTGCGACAGTACGCAATCTTTTTTCGAGGACGAGTGCTTAAAACCAGAAGGCTGTGTTATAAATACCGTTAATCTTGATATCAGTAGTGTATTCGTTCTCATTTCATCCCTAACACACGGCAATGGTGCTAACTATAACTACGCCAGTCGGTTATTAAATGATCAAGCCGCTCTAGAAAGAAAGAAACCTGCTCTACCTCCACTACTAAAAGTTATTAAAGGTCTCATCATTATCACAGTAACATTGGAAATGGTTCAGTACTTTAATTTAGGAGTGGAATAATGTCATTTTTATTGCTCTCTTGTTTAGTGTATATTTTTAATAAATTTTATATTTGATCGTTCTCTGGCAAAGAATTTGTACAGAATTTGTACAAGCATGCTGCCCCGTTATGATTTAATGAAAATTTTACTTTAATTATGACGTTTTCAGATAAAAAATTGATAATTTGTCAAACAGCATACGATTCTGTGCAATCAATTTTGAGTACAGTGGCAGGGCTGCAAGAGAAAGTGCGTGCCAAGGAATTATTCGAAAAAGTTGAAATAGTAGAAGATAAACTATCAGAACGTGCAGCTAGACTAAAACTGAGTGATAGGATTAATCAGAGATCTAAAGTAAATGTTTGCATTATTACGATTTGAAATTCTTTGGAATTATTTAAAGATTTAGGGTGCTTTAAATCAAATATTTGAATGCTTTTAAATATTTATATATTTTAAACTTTATTACAAAGTAGTACGTTGTTCTAGTTATTGGGACCTACAATGGTTTAAGTACTCAATGATATTACTTAGTTAATCTATGTCTTTAAACTTCAGATAATATTTGGTTCCGGTGATTATTATAAAGCAGTTACAGTTACTGCCAATCGTCACTTTGTTTATGCAGCTGCTCATCAGGTTTCCTTTTCATTTCTGTGAATGTTTTATTGCATTCATTAGTCTACATAGATGCTTAATGATTTGCAATTCAATGCTAAACTATAGCTGGTTGTTACTATTTATAACTGTACTTAATTCAATCTGATCTTTCCACGTATGCTTTACACTGGTTTTATATCGAGTATTTTCATAATTACTGACCCTTGCTATTTTCGTGTGTTAGTGGTTTCTGGAACTCTAACAGTAATTTCAGTACCAGTTAGATGTAAATATTAGTATTATTGTGTTGTAAGTATATTTTCAGGATATTCATTTTGCTGTTATTATACTCGAATCAAGAGCACTAAGTGAACAGAAACAACTCGGTTTAAGGAGCTAATTTTGTTCTATACCTATTTTAATATATTTTGTATGTGTTATGGTGTCGTATAAATGATTGCAAGCACTAATCTTTTTTTTCTCAAATTTTTAATATTCATATCAGTTTTATGAAAAATATCTTCCCAGATTTTATGTCAGTCGTGAATTTGGTCTTTTAAAAGTTATGTAAAGTTGAAGAAATGACTTGAAATATCCTGGTAGCATTAGCTAACTTGTCAATTCTATTATAACTGGTATATCTTCAGTAAAATTTTGAGTCAATGATATAAATTCAAATCTGACAGTCAAGATTCAGAAGATGGTGGATCTGTCAAACGCGGAACTTCCTACAGCACTTCTTCGAACGGTTAACTGTAAGCAAGGCGCCGTGAGAGCTGTTAGATTTAACGGTTTGTTTTAATAATTTGAATTATTTGAATCAAATCAAAGTGAAGAGCGTGTCTTCAGAGGATTCATTTGATGACATGTTCTGCGTTCATCACTTAGAGTTCCATAAAGTTTAGTTCGTTATAAATTACAAATGGATTAATTTATAATACTAAGTGGAATTTAGTCGACGGTAACTACTGCTTGTCGTGTGGTGCAGACAAATCAGTGAAGTTATGGAATCCGTATAAGGGAACGCTTCTAAAGACGTACACAGGAACAGGATGGGAGGTTCGTCTTGTATTTGATCGTAGTTTTTTTTTTTGAATATTAACTTGCTTTATGTAGTATTTATTAGCTTCTACAATTCATAGCCTACCGTTGAAATAATGTGATGAATGGACTGAGTATTTGTAATCATAGATATGTTGAAGTAGTAATAAATAATTGTAATTGCTGTAGGTAATCAAGGTATCGGGACGTCAAATTTAGGTTGTAGACGGAGATTTATCATTATTTTAAATATTTTAAATAAAGTAGAAGATCTACAATGCTGTTATGCATCAGCTAACTGCATCAAATGCTTACCTAAAATTCAATTTTACACCTGTTGCAGGTTCTAGACGCTCAAGGCTCCAATGATAATTCGATGATACTTGTTGGTGGTATGGATAAGCAGCTGACGGTATTTGATGTTGAAACCGGGAAAATAACACGACGCTGGAGAGGACACAATGGTCCTTTTGTTTACCTTCAAACATTGTGTCATTAAAATTATGTATTTATTAGAATTTATTAGATTGTTTAAGGTCAGGTTAATAGTGTGGCTTTCAATGAGGAATCGACAGTAGCAGTATCTGCTTGCCAAGACGGCGTTGTTCGATGCTTTGATGTTCGTGATAAAAATGCACCGATACAGGTTATTTTATACTTCCCATCACTTTGTTCATTCTTCTTCCCTTTCTCAATTATACATGTTAATTCAAAAGTTTATTTTATTAATCAACACTTAATTCTACAGCAAATGGATGAGGCTAAAGATGCTGTATTAACAGTTGATGTCAATTCGCATGAGATTGCTTCGGGTTCAGCCGACGGTAGCGCTCGGATCTATAGCATTCGGGACGGAAAGTTAACTGATGGTAACCTTGTATATGAATTAGTTGTACAAAAAGTTTATTCGTTGCGCCAAAATCAATAAATTATTGTCAAATGCTGACTACTAATTTCTTTGCATAGGTTGGAAAAATTTCTTACACTAGAATAATGTTCAGTGCGCAATTGGGTAGTTTAAGGAAGGAGATCCCGATTCATTACACTTCATATGCACTTCAAAGTATCGAAATATGTTTCTATATGTTTATTATATTATGATTCGAAAACAATGTTTCAGATTTTCTGGGCGATAGTGTTACATCGTTGCATTTCTCAGCGGATGGTCAGTGTTTACTTGCCTCCACCAAAGATGGTTTCATTCGGCTGATCGATAAAATGAATGGACAGCTGTTGGCTGAGTTTGTTTTCTTTATTTTTTTAAAACACATTTCATTATCGCTGATCTTCTCTCCTCTTATTTCATTTTTTCTTTCCTACTCTTATTTCATTTTATGTGTTAAAATTGCTGGGTGTACCCAACACTGCAAGAAAATATTTTATTTTCTGAATATATCTCTCTTTATTAACTGTGAGATTCTTCTATTTGAATCATCAGTAACTTTTTTGTCTTTTTTCTGCCATAACTTTTTACTTTTATCAGAATTCTGGGTTTATTAAAAACTGGAACTGCTTTTGCTTGCCTAAAAAATTTGATTTTGAATAAATATATTTCTACTGCTGAAATTTCAGATACACAGGCCACGTAAACACTGAATATCGTGTGGAAAGCTGTCTACTTTCAACTGATGCGCACGTTGTGAGCGGTTCTGAGGATGCTCATTTGTATATATGGAATTTGATTGAGGTAGCTAGAATTTTTTTTGCTTTTATCGTTAGAGAAACTATCTAAAAAGGAAAGCTTTCCTAAGGTATAAAAATATAAATGCATTTAATCGAAAAGCAAAAAAAAATTGATTTATCCTGGAGCTAAATTTAAAGAAATACATGGTTGGTGCTTTTGATGTTCTTTTTCTATGTTGATTTCGAAATGTTTCAGATGAAAATATTGCACAAATTGAAGCATCCAAGTTCCGTAGTGCATTCGGTTAGCTCACATCCAAAGAAACCATTTCTGTTGTCTTCATCAGCGGCAAATATGTTTTTATGGGGCGTGCAAAAGGAAGAAGACATATCTGCTTGAAAATTTTATTTTCAAACGTTATTTTAACCTAACTACGTAATTTTTTATTTTCAAGTAATAACTGTTACTGTATTTTCAGGAATTTTACAGTTTTGACAATAAGATTTTAGATTCACTGTCATAAACTGTCTTAATCACCTGTTAAAAGTGCCATATTTTGAAATTTCACAACTCTTACAACCTTATGCTTTAATATGTTTTAATATAATCTAATTTTGAATAAAACCATTACTCTTTTTTATGTGAAATTGTGGATATAGTAAGGGACCTGCCGCTTAAGAATTGAGGTGATCTGTATAAGTTATCTGTGACTAAGCTGAAAATTGCGAGTTGAAGATATTGTATTTCAATGTTAAGCAAAAGTGGGTTCGAAATCAATTAAAAATTGAGGGTTTAAAAAATGAGATTATATTTTAATGGACATGTAAATACATATCTTCATTCTCATCCAGCTTATTTAAATTTCAATTTGTAACAATCTTTTTTTGCTAAATTTACTTATTACAGTTCAATTTTTAATCGATATGTTGTAAAAACCTAATCACTAGCTAAATTACAAATGATTTTTGGCCGGATAGGTTGATTGCCCATTGTATTTTACGGACTGGGGCAGTATTCATTTGTGTTGTTGGCAGTATTTGTGGTCGTATGCATGGATGTGTCGATATTGCATATGTTGTCGAAATGCACTTAATTAATGTGCGTCCTTTCATTGAGCCGCCTTTTGAAGACTGTAATGATAGAAGGGGTAATCCATTTGAAGTGGCTTAACACTTTTGTCATGAAGATGGCTTTAAACAATCTATTTAATATACATTTACCTATATTTGCAAGTGCTCTTAAATCGTTCAAGAGCTATTTTTGGAAGGTATGCATTTTCGTCGCATTAATCACAGACTTAATGTTTAACAGAATTATAGCAATTTCGTCATAGCCATCTGTCACGTTATTAAGGAGCAATAATTGCTAAACTTTAGGATTTCAAATTCTTCACAATTTTTTTGAAATGTGGAAAAGGTAGAAATCCTGTGTGATTTGATATGATGTGATGGTGCCGAAGAGGTCAATTTGTACGCAGTACGTTGGCGACATAGTTTGTTTTGTTTATGTCTTTTTGCACAATGGCCCATAATTACAGTATCAACTTCTACCATTTGGTACACAACAATACTCGTTCTATGTAAATTAGTTGATTTTTATTTCCGATTGATTTTTGTTCCTTTTTTACGAGATTGATATTGTCAAAAACAACAATACGAGTGTCAAAGGTCACAGTAACAGTATAAGGCATTTTCAATTATGCTATATATTTTCCACAACACATTTCTACATAAACTGTATTTCAATCTGTTCCGGTATATATTGCTTATTACTCTTACTGTTTTAAATATTTTAAAATCCATCTCCCTCCAAATTCTCTATTACAATTATGTACAGTATTTCCGTGAACTGTAGAGATATTTGAGCACAAAATTGACAATTTATTTTCGTAGATTTAATTTTGGATTTCAGTCTTAAGCCTCATATGGCCTACTTCAATCATATCAAAAGTTTCAATTATCATAATGGAACATATAGATAAATGAAATGTGAAATTAATCTCTAAATTTTACTAACTTGTTTGTATCAATAGATACATCAGTCGAACAGATTAAATCACTTGGACAAAAATTTGAACTATTTTACGTATTGCCTATAGTTTTCAGAGATAATTAAATTTATTAATAAAACATGTTGCAATCTGTAATTCCAAGTTATACTGTAAAAGGCACCAAAAAATATTTCGTATTGTTATATTGTGCTTTGTTCCATTAAATAATTTCCTACACCCCAAGCATCCCTTAGTGTTCTCAAAACCGCAACAATTAATGCTCGTAACCGGTCCAGACATTACGGTTTCCAATAACGGCGCCACACCATGCTCAAATTAACCGTTCACAGCAAACTAACCAACTAATTGTTGTATTGTTAATATAAATGTCATCACAACTAATTGCGACGCTCCATTGATGTTTGATTTCTAGCCAAAAATATTAATTAGTCCCAAGGAGTAGTAGTGGTAAGTGTAATGAAATCTTTGCTACCTAACTTATCAGGTTAAGTAAAAATATGAATTATACAGTAATATTGTTTAGTATACTTCAAATACATTACACCTAAAGTTCACATGTTAACACTAATTAGAAAAAAAAATATTTCTCTCAAAATTGATGAATTTTTAAGAAGTAATGAAATAATGACTGGTTATAAGTGTCCATTAAATTTAGCACATTAACAGCTACTATTAGTAAACTAATTTAGGAAACAATCCCTAGTCATCCATTGATGTATACAGCAGTATCGCTGTCATTTGCTATAATAGCACCATTCATGAATATGCATAAAATTGGTCGAATGCAGTGAAAAGTAATGTGAATAGCATGTGATTCATATCATTTACACAATGATAATTTTGTAACGATTTTTTTTGTTAACAGATCAAAATTATCAATGCTAAATAGGACTGTTGGAGAATATTATAATTGAAATTATGAGCGAAATGATACATCTTTATGATCATCGGGAAGAGGACGAAAGATATCGATTGTATTGTCATATCACACTAACATTATTATCAGTATGGGATTATTGAATTATCATTGCTTTTATTGCGACATTTGTCATCGTTTGATAATTTGCACATTATTTGACATTTGCAATATTACCTTTTTTTGGTTTATATTAGAGAATTTTTTTTCGCTACTTACTATTAACTCAATGACAGTTGTACTACATTGATTAGAATATTTCAGCAGTATTATCACAGCTTAATTATGTGTTATTAAAATGGAAGTGATTTTAGTACTTTCAATAATATAATATTTGTCGCATATGAAGTTACTACTATTTTTCCACTATATCACTAATAATATGTGATTTGAAAGTGAGAAAGTCTGAAAGAAGCTTTGCATTAGTAAGTTTGCAACTAATTCGACAAGATGGAGCCTTTAAAGCAGTAATTGCCTTTTCCATTTTGATCTTTTGCTTAAAATAATGTTATTACATTTCGTATGAAAGATCTTAAAAGCGGAGAAACGAAGAATGAGTTAGATAGAGCTCGAGATGGGAAACTTAATTAGTTAGCCTATTAGCTGTTATGCCTGGAGCAGCTATTACCGATCTGTTGTCAGAAAACGATCGCTACGCCATTATATACTCCTGCACTACTCTTTATATCTTCAAATTGAAGAACCTGTAAATTACGATGGTAAGAACGAAAGGAACATCAGTAAAATAAAATTATGCATCGAAATAAAGGGCTCAATTTAGCTTGAGAAGTTTCAAAATTCTCTATTAGTCCAAATATGAAAAACTCAAATGAAGTTAAATTCAAGTGACTAAAGCTCAGGAAGTGAAAAGTTACTTCCTGAAATTCAAGAGTATGTGATTTTCTTTGATAACTAAACAGATCGCAATAATTAATTGTAAAATGAAGAGGACTGAATTGTAATTTAAATTTAGTTGAAGTTGTAAAATGCTGAATCGAAATTGACTTTAAAATGGATGTGAATCATTTTCTCCTTAATGACTTTAATTAGCATATTTAACTGTTCTTAATATTTACAAAAACTGAATAAATAACGTGCACGTCCTTCTTGTCACGAGATGTAACTCTGCTCTGTTCTGGAATTGTCCACCATACCGAATTCATAACGTGGAAGAGTGGGAGGGGAGAAAGGGAGCATTCTTTGGAAAGAGAAGTAAATTATCAACAATCCGTTCAGCATCCGACGCCATCAGCACTTATCCTTTCAATCTTCTTCATCAC
Organism: Litomosoides brasiliensis; assembly: GCA_013365375.1. NCBI lineage: Eukaryota > Metazoa > Nematoda > Chromadorea > Rhabditida > Onchocercidae > Litomosoides > Litomosoides brasiliensis. The sequence continues at coordinate 183,132 of JABVXW010000002.1, read as the reverse complement.
ATTGAGTGCTTCATGGCACCGCCCCCCTTTTCAGCATTTAATTTGAGATGGTTACGGTAAAACGAGCTACGACGAATGGGATGATGAGTTTGGATTACCCGCAGCGTAGAAACTCCAAATATGTACATGGCAGAGCCAACGAGTGCTCCTAGCTCGAGTGCGGGTGCTGTCAATTATTTCTCCATCAATCACCTACTCCGGCAACCATCATTTTCACCATCAAATGCTGGTTCCAAAAATAACTCACGTGTAGATGGTGAAAGTTCCGGAGCATCCAGTAGAGAAATTCCTAAAAAAGAATCAGAAACTGTTGCAGCAACGTCTAACTCTGAGTCAGGTTTGTCAACATCTGATAACGATCGTTTGCTTACTGCTCTGAAAACTAGTGGTACTTGTGTACAACCTCACTTCTCACTCTCCTTAAATCCCGCTATCGCAGCAATTGATTTACTGAAGCAATCAGATTCTTTTGTGGATCGAAAATCAGATAATGATACTACTGCTACACCACATTTTGGCGAGAAGTCATTACTGGCGTGTCGCGAAACAACGATACCGCTGTGGTTGAATTGCGCTGCTGCAACCGCTGCTGTACTTCCCTTTGAACAAAGTTTTTTAATGGCCCAAAGATCTGGTAAGTTTCACTTCCTACAACAGATCACTTATGATTTCCTAACTATTTGAAGGTAAATTCAAATTGAAAACTTTGGATTCTAACCGCTTAATCTGTGTAGTCCAAATTTCCCGTAGCGAATCAGTTTAAAGAATAAGCATCATTTGTCAAAGAATTCATGCCATTTTAATTCTATACTTGTTACTACCAGCTTTGGAATATGAATTCGACAGCTCGGTTGAAATTAAATGAGTAATTAAATCAAACTTGCTTAGTTTAAGTTATTCAAGAAACTAACGGTAGTAATTCAAACCATTCATTTGAGTTCGATTTTTAATTAACTCCTTGATAATGGAGAATTTAGTCACTAGACTGTGACAATAATTTTACATTCCATATAAGATCAGACAAAAAAAACCCATTAATTCATAAATGATATTTTTTACTTCAAAATATTTTAGCTGCAGTATTTCCTCACCTGTGGAGAACCTCAGCTAGTACTGATGCTTTGCAATTGGTATCAACCAGTAAATCATATCGGCGTAGGAAAGCACGCACTGTATTTTCCGACCAGCAACTACAAGGTCTCGAGAAAAGGTTTGAAACACAACGGTATCTGTCAACACCAGAGCGTATCGAACTGGCTACTGTTTTAAATTTGAGTGAAACACAGGTATGGCTTCAAAAATACTGGAAAACTTTGCTGAAAAAAGAACTCAACAATGATTGTTAAAGTTGGATTGAGACAAGTGCTTATGAAGAAAAAACTGAATAGGAATTGTTTATACAGGTAAAGACATGGTTCCAAAATCGGCGTATGAAACATAAGAAGATCGTCCGAAAGCAAGGTGATAGCAGCAGTAGTAATGGAGACAATACCACGAAGACAGATAATATGGACTCAGACGAAAGATGATTAAAATTTTTGATTTCAGTTAAAAAAATTTCCGATCATTATTAAAATTTACAAGAATGGAGAAAATTCCTGTTTTCACAGTTTCTAGTGTATCTAAAAGAAAATACACATTTAAATTTAGAACGTTAAACATACCTGTGTTGTTTCTTTTTGGACTTTTGTTCATGCAAAGTATATTATTTTAGAGAATTTTATGGTATACAATGAAATGTAGCCTTTATTAATTATAGAAACTTTGCAAACACTAAAAACAATTGTCATTTTAAACAACTCAGTAATTTAGTTAAATCTGAGTATATCAACTAAAAAAATTTGTTTAAAATTGAAATTTGCGGCGATGTGAATATTATAAAATTACCAGGAGATAAAGTCCAATAAGCAGAATAAAAGGTGCTTTCGGATTACGTTCCTTCGTGAATTGAGCATAAAATTTGCTAGAAGTAAAAAAAAATCAAACAGACGGATCTTTTTTTCTGTTATTCAACAATTTGCAAATATCTAACGTCTGTTAATTGACAAAACATCTCAGTCATCAGTAATAGCAAAGTTTTTGTAACATTTTTGAACTTGAAGAAATTTTTAGCGTTTAAGTTTCACCACGCAATTCGTATAACATTGAGAGGTAAATTTGAGTACTAAAATACTCTTTTTAAGGTTTGCTGAAATCCTCAAGGTTAGTGTAATGAAGCCATGAAAAGCTATTTGATTCATTTAAAAAGGCACGGCTTACAGTCTCATAAGCTAATCTATTTCTCTAATTAATTAAAGAAGACTGAATTGCATTAAAAAATCTATATCATGAAGATTCTTTCTAACACCACTTTCTCACTTCTACACGCAGCAAATGTGGAATGATGAAAGTTAGAGGTTCGAGATTGGTCAAGCCGCTAAATAGCATAGCTTGGAATGCCATCAAGCAATCTAACAAATCTTTCAGAACAACTTTTTCTCGAGTGATTAAGCCAGCAGTTACGCTAAATCCTCCTGTGAAATAGCTTTGACCTCGCTCATTTGTGACGAAAATTCCTCATTATAACTGTTTTCTCTTCCTGATTGGATTAATGAATTCCTCTGGCTAATGCTGCAACCAAATTCATCTATTCAGTGATATTGCGTAATAGCAACAGCAGCAACAATTTGCGAAGACTGCTGGAAAAGTGAACACAAGTGCAGGAGAGAGCACCATCATACGATATCCTATTCCAAAACTGTCTAATTAATTGGACACCAATCAAAGCCCTATTACTGCTAATCGCACAAACATATGAAAAACGAATGACCCAAAACCAACCTGTCCTTTCTGTTGACCATTCATTTCTTTTTGCAAACAATAGAGAATTCTTATTTCAACAGTCAGGAATTTTTTGATGAGCGAAATATTATATAAATATGTAAACAGGACTATTTATCCGCCGGAGAGATTGATGTATGAAATATGAAATATTTGCTATAACAATCATGCAACGTGATTGTTTTCACCTTGATGCAGTTCCTTCTTTCCGTTTAAAAGAGTTCTTCGCTGTTTTCATAACAAAAATTTGCTCATTTAAGATAGCAATTTTCACTGATAGATATAGTAAACAATTGCAAGTATGTTTATCAATTTTACTGAGCGCTACTTACAATCTTTCACTTCCTAGAGTTACTCTTTGCAATGTAACAATTAGGATGAGGAACTTAATGCATATTTGGAGGAAGATTTGCTGTATAAAATACTTACTATAGTAGTCATCCATATATTTATAAATGAACTATTATAGTAAACATTGAACAGAGGACATCTAAAGAGAACAGCTAGTCGCTTTGCACTAACATAACAAAGAGACAGATTCCAAGGCAAAAATTTTTTGAATGATAAACAACCGCAAAAGAGAATAAGGACACAATGAAGGAAGAAAAGACTAATGAAATTACGGTTGAAATGACACAGCTGACCTAACAATAAGCAGTTTTCAACAGAAATAAACAGTAACCAAAGATATAAAGCTTAAAGTTTGAGTCTGAAATTAGAAATAACCAGTAATTTAGAAATTAGAAATAATCAGTAAATTAGAAATAACCAAATGCATCATAAAGCGATAATCCAACATTTTTTTTGAAAAAAAATATTGCATTTAACTTCGCCACATCTTTCACAATAAGAATAAAACTCTCCATTCATACAATATGTCCAAAAATTGAATTTCAGAAATCACTACGTATGGTAGTGTTTGAAAATACATTCAAATCATCTGAAATAAAACGATCAATAACTTCATTTCTAAAAAGTTTTTTGATAGTACTGCTGAGAAAAAAGCTCGAACATGTTAATATACAGATAATGAAGGCCCTATGCTCCACTTTTCACGATGACTTTTTTGACTGCTCAACATATAAGAGAGCACTGAAATGCGAAACTACAGGAAAATTCCTTATGGATATAGGATTTATGTCCGAAACTTTACTAAACAACTGAAAACTATATTTAGGTGGACAAAGGGTAACGGGAAAAGCATTTTCTGCAAAGAACAAAAGCGTTTTTTCTCCCTTTATTCATTTTTAATTCATCAGAAATGTGTCCATTACAAATTCATTTAATAGGCAAGTCAAACTCTAGCTAACCGTAAAATCTGGAAAAGAAGGAGTTCAAAGATTAAGCGCTACCAAGCATACTTACCATTCGCTTCCATTTCAGCTTTCAGCAATTTCATTTTCTTTGAAAAGGTCAACATTGCTAAAAAAACCTTCACAGGAGATATTGTCATTATCCAAATGATCGTCACCTCTCTGCAACATCTTGTTTTTAAAACAATCGACAATTTTTTCCAAAGGACCACCTGTGAAAAATTCAGTGACTGTTAAACTGATGGCATGAAAGCGCTAGCTTGCTATTAATATAGATACTTTTGCAATTTGAAGAATTTAAATTCAAATTCATTGCATCTGCTTATACAACCAACAAGTCTTGAATTCATTTTAGATGGCGAAAAAAGAAACCCATGAATTATCTTTATCAACTGAGGATAATTTATCGGTCGGTGGTACTTCATCAGCTTCGAGTGATTCAGTGTTCAGTGTATCATTCAACAAATTCACCAAAGATGTACCATCAGTGAATGTTATATCACAAACAGAATAAACATCATTCTTAAAGATAAGATATTAATCCAACAGGTGTAATAGCTCAACATCCATGAAATGATATGTTCTGCTAAATCCAAAGTGATTATGGTATTATATAGTCGCAGAAAGCTTAATGACCCAAAAGGAAAAAAAATGGGACTAATATGCACATAATAATTCAGAAAATTGATCATGTTCAATTAACAAAAGGGTCAAAACAGTTTAAAGATATATGTTCGTCATTATGTACAGTACTTTTTTTCCGTCGACAGTGCACACATTGAGATGAACAGCCGCTTTTCCAGAACAAAAATGTTTCAATAATTCCTCATGCTTAGTTGTTAACTTTTCGCCTCTTAAAAGGAAACCAACAGCAAGTGCAGGACATGTACGTAAGAAAAAAGCAGCATGTGGATCTAAAATCATATAAAATATTCTGCAACATTTTATGAAAGAAATATGTAACCCTTTCAATTGCCAATCTGATAATAATATCCTTTTCAATAAAACCCATTTATAGACTGGAATGGGTTTTAAAACCAATAACAATTCCAGAAAAATAACCTTCCAGTGCAGAAAAACTTATCATGGAAGGCATTCCAGAATTCTCGCAAAATTTGATAGTTTTTCCTTCATCGATAAGAAAATGCCTTTCCTGAAATCTCGAAAATAGTAGACTATTATTGCTTTGTGAGAATATAATCAACGAGGCTGCAATATTGGAAAAATCAGCAATTTTCTCCTGCATCTTCACATATTCAAATGTGCTGCAGAATCCTTATAATACATATGCAAGGCTTCCAATAAACTGATAGGAACGTACTTCAAAAAAGTGAACAAAAGAAGATACTAAAATAACAGATGGAAATTTACCTTAACATTAAAATTATGGTTACGATGAAAACAGTGAGTACCTGTATAGAAAGTGTAAGTAATAGATATTTAGCGGAACATTTTAAACACTCCTCGTAAAACTGAATATACCAACAGTTCCAATTAAATAATTATATAGTTACCAGTTCTAACTCCTTGCTTTTCTCATGCACTTTGATGGCACGACGATACTTGTTTCTGTGTAAAATGATACCCTTTGTATCCTTTTTATATGTCTTCACATCGTACATCGAAACCTTAAAACAAAGTAAGAAAGCCAGAAAACTTTTATTTTGCAAATCAAAAAGCTACTTTTCTCCATGGATCAAAAAGCTACTTTTCAACATAAAAAGGAAAAAGAAAAACGAGTCTGTTAAAGCAAGTGATTATACAAAGAGCATATAAAAACAATACTTATTCTATTATTTGCTATTTATTATAAAATCCACTTGTAACAGTCACAATGGCTAATTTTACAAAACTCCTGTTCATTGCTCACAGCAAAAAATTTTCTAACTTATTAGAGTTTAAACTACTGCACTGAAGTGTAAAATGCACCACGTATAATAACATCCAATTACTTTTCATGAGGTGATAAACAGATTTATTATAAATATAACATGAAATAAGTAAGCATGAAAAAACCTTTTCCAAATAATTTTGACAATCCTTAAGCCAAATTTGAAAAACACTCGGAATTCCATATATAATACCATCCTCAACGTTAAGATATTGAATCTCAAAATTTTCCATCGGAGATAAATCTATCGCTACTGAGTAATAATTACAGTGTCTGTACACAGCCAAATCGTTCAATACCAAAGTGGTAGCTAAATCATGGTGCAATAATGTTTTGTCAACAATCTAAAACAGTATAATTTTCGTAACAGGATAAATATATGTTAAAACACAAAGGTTCATTACCCTTCAACACTGTCACTACTACTGACATACTTCGGTGAAAACACAGAAAATAAATAAAATTTATAATATTTCTAGATTGGCTGAAAACCTTGAATCTTAGTAACCTAAATATGAGAAAGTGATTAATTTAATTTGAGCGTTACTTGAATTGGATGGACACCAACTGAATCAGGTGGACCAATGAATGCTCGGAATTCCTTATTTAGTGGAATAACACTGTTGATTAATTTGAGCGCTTTACGCGACCAAGTACCTGTTCGTAAGTCCAGGCCGCTGCCAGCAGGACGTATTTCTTCTAGTCGACATTTGATTCCGAATACTGGAGTTTCGAAGACTATCTAAAATATTACATATCTAATACATCAAATTTACTTTATAGAAAATCTTTTAACATGTCTTTTAAAAAATCACCATCAATTAAATAAAATTAAATAATAAACACAGCTAGAATAGAAAAAGAAGATCGGTGTTATCTGCAAAAGTATTACAGAAATACAAACTAACAAAATTCAATATCTCGGGTAAAACAACAAAAATTTGAACCAAAAATTATTATTTTTAACCAAAAGTTTGAAGAGAACTTAAAAAAGCAACTGCACATCTTAGAACTGAGAGATAAATCCAACTTCTTCTTGATTATCAACAGCATAGAGAGAAGCACCATCTAGTTCTTGCTGTTCGCCATAATCAACATAACTTATAATAAAAGGTTTCTTTCCGTCGATCATATCAACTATTTCACATCGAAACAACTGATCCTCGCATTCGACAATGCAGATGTCACCAATTTCTGGATCACGCAAAACATGTTCGCTGGGTTTTAAATGCTTTTGAAACTGTAAAATAAAGCATTTTTGAAATCAGAAATAAAAAAGAAATTAAAAAGAAACAAACATTCGAATCGCTTCAGATAAAAAAAGCCATCTATTCAAGTGGACCAATGCACTTGCGTCTTAAATTAACTCATCATGCTGTCAATCTTAGTGCTTCGACCAAATTTTACGAGATTATTTTTCAAGTATATCTCATTGGATATAATTCCAAAGCAATTAGTTTTAAAAACTAATGAAATAACAAACTTCGATTAACTCCTTTTGTTTGTTTCTAAATTGTACAGTAAAAGTCATGTGTACATCATCCTCATCATCAGTGCGCTGAACAAGCTGTTCTTCATTTATTGACGCAAAATTATATGATGGTACTTTCCATGCCCAACGACATTGTGCAAAATCACTAAAAATCTATGACACACACATTGTTAATGTAAGTGAAAGCCAGGTGGTGGTCAACAGAATTTCCCATCCATAAAAGAGGAAATCTGCACGTTTTCAGAGTAATCAGTAATGTTCAAAAATGAAATAAAGTAACGCTTGTCCAACATTAATATCTGCAGAATATTTAACTGAAAACTCTACATCAATTATAATTACTTACAGTTTGCACAATGTATCGAAAATGTTTTCTCTTCCCGGCAAAAAAACTTCAACTTCAAGAACATATTTTCTTGACACTCTAACTACATGCACATCAAAGGCCTGATTGTTCATAAGTTTAGTAAAATATGACTTTGCCTCACTAGAATATCTCTGAAATATGAAGGAATTAAACACCGCTACTCAATTAGCAATTCGTGGAAGAGCTTTAAGCCTATAAAAATTTGAATTACAAATCAAAAATAATGACTTTCTAAAAAAACGATAGTGAGTGTGACTAACAGTGATAATACCTGTGTAAAATAAAAATTTATATTGCATACGTTGTTATCAAAAGGTTTTGGGGCAGAATGTAAAAGCCGGCATGCAAATGTTGCTTTTAATCGGTTTCTCAATTCCTCACTCACTTGCTCGCCACCGCAAAAAAGTGCAGCGTGTGATTCAACGGTGCTACCAACCTGTACAAATTCCCCATCACCCCTAAAATGCTGCTTATCACAAATAATTCCAAGGCCTCGTTACAAAAATAAAATCTCAATATTATTTCCTGGTGCTCAAACAGAGATGAAGAAATTTTTGCGTTGTGAGTCAGTTATGTTCAAAATTAAGTGTGGTTAAAGAAAAAACAAATCATAAAAAGTAACGGTAAGGTACTGACTAAGAAGTAAAAAAGAAGGGATTTATAGCTGAAGGCATGCATTCGGCTTATTACACTGCAAAGAAAAATCCTGTTTTATTGGGTATAAAAAGTTATACTCGACATCATGTTGGAGATCAGGTATCAACAACAATCTATGCCAAACATCATTGTACTTCCCAAAAAGAGATTTGGAGAAAATTTGCAAGTCTTCAAATCCAGCTGAATTATCCAAAAAATGCAAATAAAATAAGCCTGGTCCCGCGTCCTGCAAATTAAACAGATGGAACCAACAAATGGTTACAGTATTATAATGTAGTACAAAAAAATGATATCAACTAAAATAAAAAAAGATTCTTCAACTTTCCTATAGATCCATCTCATTATCATGAAAATAATTTTGAAAATTAATGTCGGTAAAATAACCTTAGTTGAAACGTGTACTGCTCGCCAATAACTTCCAGCTGAGACACGTCGTTTCTCAAGACACCCGTCATTCGTTTTTTCATCTCTCTTAAAAAATACTTTAAGAATATCACAAACAAGTAGTTATAATGTTATATCCAATATTTGACTTACAATGTGCCTTATTACAATGGATTTACACATTCTGTCATTTTAATGAAAAGTCGAACTGTCACGCTGTTGACCAAGTATGCAAGCAGGTAATTTTTTTGAGTCTCATTACTTCTGCAATTATGCTATAAGCAGTCCAAAGATCGTTCTGTACTTTTTTATACAGTCTTCAATAAAACCATGCTGTACAGCTTTTTCTTACGATATTATCTTTTCCACAGTTTTCCTAAACTAAAGTGCCTTTATTTTAAAAAATTTTACACTACGACACGTTCTACAAATTTAATTACTGGAATTTTAGAAAATAACTAATACAATCATATGAAAAAGCTTTTTTTTCTCTCAAACACATCCTAAAGGATCCAATCTATAAAATTGTGAAATGCACCTCGCTATCACTTGGATATAATGAGATAACTGATTGCTCATCTTCCACAAAATAAGCCGATGAATGTTCTGAAAGACTATCTTCACTGAGTAGTACTGCATTATAGTTTTGATGGAAACACACTGTAGCGTTTCGTGTCTGCCCTGTATAAACTGCGTCTAAAAAGTGTAATAAAAATTACGATAAATTTCAGTCTAATTTCACCTATTTACAAATACCTTCATCCGTAAGTGAGCACTTTATGCATATAATAGAACTAGTTTAGTCAGTGAATTAGAGAATTTCTTGCTCAATACTTCAAGAGTTAATGTTGCACTGTTCATAAAAATGACATTTTTAAATAAGTTAGAAAATTTATGTAGAAATTTCAAGTTGATTAATGTGTACGATATAGGTCCTACACGATTTTTCATCCTGAATGCTTAGTCTGTTAGCTTGTTGGAAATGTTGCAATATCCTCACAATTTCAAGTTTAAGAAATGTTATATTATCTTTGTCAGGTGATGACTAACGTTGCTTATACCAACGAAAGAGAAAACAATACTTTTATTATTTTCATGAGAAACATTAGTTGCTTGAACACCTTCCAACAATATGCTCCCTATGTCACAAATATCGCCACTTTGATTCCGTACCATCATTGTACCAACGAATGCTTCGCCGTTTTCTGAGACGTATTCTAAACAAAAATCTTTCGTTGATCACCTAAAATCAACTACAGTAAGACCAATTATATTTTCTTTTAAAATCTCTTAAATTTTTACTGAGTGCAAATAAGCAAAGCCAAAATGGACAAACTTCAAAGATTAATTAAAAGAGAAATTAACTATACAGATGAGAAGGAAAAATTTACTCAAGCGGAAAGCTACAACAGTATCGTTAACCACAGCATTAAGTTCGTCCTTTGATATCAATGGTTCTTCAATATCAATATCTAATAGCATCAGAAAGGCTTGCGGAGGTATTTTCAGCAATTCTTTGTCAATCACGTACAGCTGGTTCAATTCTGCTTCTATTGTCAGACCAGAATCAATCAAATAAGTCTTAAAAATTTTGAATAGAAAGATAGATAATACTAATTACTGACAGGAAATATTTAGCAAATAAATCTTTTAGACCACAACTAAACATTTTAAATTAAAACTAAAAAATTATCCTAACAAACAGTCTAAAGATCAACCCTTCCAACACTCCACTGAAGTTAACTCCAAAACAACAGGTATAAATCTATGATTAGCACCAAAAATTTTAGAACACTGACCGTAAAATAATCCGCAATTTAAAAGTAATTTTAATCAAAAGACCATTTAAAGCATCCATCTTAATAAAACACTTAAGCACAGCAAAAGAATGAATAACATCACTAGAAGTACAATAAAACCTTACATTTACCCCAATTGGTAAAACACACCGATTATCAACATCAAAAAGACGCAATTCACCCACATTAAGATCTTCCAATGGCTTTATAAACGAATCAAAACAAAGACTCCCTTATCTCCAGCTGCAAGCTGAATAATGATCTAGAACCTACCGTACATGTCATGAAGTGTGTTTTACGCACAACACATCCACGAACAAATTTTTCACCAATCCTAAAAATAATGTGAAGCAATATGAGGTTTCATACTAAGCACAAACTAAAAGTTCTGATTCTTTCCACAAAATTTTCCTAAAAAGCTATGAAATTTATAATTTTTATACGCCATCATTCTGACATTCAGTGCTTCCATTAAAAACGTAAACTTGTAAGCACGATATTTACAAACAAATGGCTCAAATAACAAAATTCAAAAACAACACCATATAATCCATATAAATTCAAAAATGATCTCATAGTAATCTATATATAAAAATTCAAAATAATCTCATATCCAAAGCAATCTATATAAATTAACCTCACGAGAACAATCTCTCCAAGTGCTGGATCGAAAAGAGATTTACAACTTGCTGACTCCATATCGTTTAATATTTTTTGCAAATCATCCAGTAACAAACGATTCCTTTCCAGTGTCCCGAAAAATTTCTTCATACCTTTAAATAAAAAACAATAAGTTGCGGAGGTGATGCAGTTTCGCTATATATCTTAATCAGTAAAGCCGCCAATCTACCGACTTCATTATCGTTTACTGACGTGTTCCCTTATTTAGAATTCATTTCTTATTACATCCTTTATAGTGATAGATATGCAGTATCTTTTTAATTTGATTTGTTTCTGCTGCATAAACAAAATTTTCACCATATTTTACAGTAAGACTTCAATAATCCTGCTCCCAATTTTATGAATTCAAGATCCATTACCTGAACCATTGTTTTTATCAACTTAAAATCATTCCACTCACTTCTACTGTTGCATTTTCGAAATGAAAAATTAATTTATATCACCTTCAATGTTAGTAATTCGAACATAAACGAAATTATCAACGGCAGTGGGTAGTTCCAGCGGTGGCAAATTGCACATTTGAAGTCGTGTGCTAGCGGCTGGTCGTTTCATTACTTCTCCTTGACTGTTTATTTCATAAGATATACCTTCTGAAAAAGGAGCATTTAACAAAGATAAAACCACCACAGAATTCTCTCTAAACCGTATCACACATCGTATCAATTTATTCCAAAATGAAATCCAAAAATACAATAAAAAATCTATTACAAAACTAACTTATCAACGCCTTGAAGTAAAAATCCGAATTGACGGAGTGTGTGTTCATAGTGCGACAATGCTTGCAACAGACGTAAAATACAAAGAAATAAAAATCCAGCTGTAATATCGATGTTCGCGAAATTTTTCTTCCATTTCAAGAGAATACAAAAGCAAAAAAGAGGAGGGTCTTCAACCTTACGCTTCTATAGCATCCTATGATGTCATTTGCTTTTTGTAGTAATTATTAACAACTTGAAACGATCACTCCTTATCTCCCCTTTCATCACACCCATCATCTCTCACACAAGAACAAAACAAGGCCATATCAGGTCACGTATGTTATCTCATCAGCTTATCCTATGCTCTCATTTCGCAACATTGGTCCGCCCCTCTAAGTGTATTCTATTGAAAGTATATATATATATATATATTGATACATATATATTTTTTCTATTATAACATGTAAACAGGTATGAATGATAGGAAAAGGTAGCGTCACATCCGAATGGTATTATCAACGAAGTGCTGAATAAAAGTATGATCGGTTAGTGGCGAAAAGGAGTAGTAGCCTTAGGGACCTGGTCCCGATGATCATATGATTCCATCAGGAACAGACTGTAGTAAATAACTTTAGTTTGACTGTTACAAATCTATCACTTCCATGACCAGAAGGAAAATAAATGATTTGTAGTGATTGTCGGTTATGTTATCAGATAGTATTGATAATGTGAAGCTGTTCGGTAATGGATAATATACCAAGCATTTTTATAGTCATTAAGCTAGCGATGTAAAATTAAAGTTGTTTCAATATCATCATAATTTTTGATAGCAATTTCATAATTAGCAATAAAATTAAAAGGAATTAATGTTTTTCAACCCGTATACAATTTTCCCAATGATCAGTGTATTTTCCTTTCAAAGAATTTGGGAAAAAAACTTTTTCGAAAAAAAACCTTTCTCATAAAGTCACTCGTTATGTGAAATGAACTTTCTGTCGAATACTTCAACCACTTTTAGGTAAAATCTAAGGTTAAATTTAAAATTTAACGTTTAGGTAAAATTTAATGTTATTTAAAATTTCGCTTCTCTATTTTTTGTTCGATAAACTTTTCAAATTGAAGATAAAAGTGAAAAACTTTACTGCGTTGGATGAATCTATCATTAACTACACGATCAAAAATGCTCCCACATCCACCAGCCATACTCCGATTTTATATACGTTCATTTTTTGTGATTCAAGAATTTTATATTGTATGTAAAATAAGCCTTTACATTCATTTCTTTGTATAGATTAAAGAATTTGATAGTTTCTTTAGCAATAAAAGATTTAAGTGCTGAAAGATTACCTTTGCTTTTTCATTGGAATCAACTTTTCCAAAATTTCATCAGAAGACATCATTAAACCTGCCCAATTTGCTTTTACGGATGATATCTTTTTCGAATTTTTGCAATAATGCTGTAACGCTCACAATAGATTTAAAAACTTAGTTCATTACAGAAAGAATTCCATACGAAGAAAATCATATTACACTCATTCTAAAGCAGTGGTCACATGAAGAGTCAAATGTATACATGTAATTTAATGGAAAATAATGAATACAATGTTCTGAGATTTAAAACTTGTTAAATGATATGGTGATAAATTCCATTCTACTTGTATTCACAAATTACTAAGAGAACCCGGAAATAAAAATCACAGGAATAATAAAGGAACATATATATATTTATATATATATACAGCAAAAAAACAAAACTGTTGGCATAACTACTACAAAAACTGCTCAGAAAAACTACCTCCAATTAATGCAGCGCAAATTAATGATGCTAACTGGACTTTTGGTTTTCATTCTCATTTTTTTAATCAACTAATTTTTGCACAATTAACAAAAGTACATATTATCGCAGTGAGAAATGGTAACAAAGTCTCTCAGACATGAACAACAGCAATCAGTCCTCGGGTCACTTTAATTTCAGAAAAACTAAGCCAAATCTAAAAAGCACTCCTAATGTGAATATTTGCCTAATATGTTTTAATTTACGGAAGAGAATTTTAAAAGGAGTTTAAGAAGGAAAAGAAAAGAAAGTCGTTATCCAAATGCACTGCAAGTATTGGACGACCATGTCTCCGCATTAACTGTTCAACACTTCTGCTCTTGCTCCTTGTCTTCTCGATATAAACAGTTGACGAGAAAAGCAGCAATATCTGAATTAGCCCAGTAGGCAAAATGGCTTTTCAACACGGACCAGTAACTTCGATCAGTAATTTGCGGTTGTACTTGATAATCCATACGATATGGCAATCCTTCAAAGTAAATTTGAAACATTTTTAGAAAAATACAATCACATTAAAGAAAAGAAAATAATAATGCTTTAATATATACTATTGAACTCATTTCATAAAAACATATATTCCAATATGTCGAGAATATTGCGACATTTCGCATATCTCTGATGCTAAAAGAACTGCAAGAGGTATATATGGTTGATGCAATCAACACCTTCTCCTCAAAAAGGCTAATGATACTGTCAAGAGTTAGTATATATCTCCCTATGGTTATGCTGTTCATAATGTCACATCAGTGTAAACCCTGTACATCAATAATCAAGAGCTCGTCAATCAGCAATATACACATAATGTTGTTTTCATGTCTATCTGTCTATATTTCTTACCATCAGTCCAATTTCAGTATGAATGATCTGATTACGATGATTCAATTCTTCAAAATATTAAACTAACTTTCTTCTAGAGGAATTTCTTCTATCAATTTCTCGGCTTCATTTAATTTAACTTCCTCAAAAAACCCTTCGTTATTTTCTTTCTCCTTTCGGCTGCTTCCGAATTTCCACCAACTCTTCTTATCACCGCTTTCTGATGGTGGAGGTGTTAAACTTCGCGGTGACGAACCTAAAGAAGGAAAAAATTAAAAAACCACAACTAAATGACTTTGTTAAATTAGCAATGAAATGTGATGAACAATTTAAACATATCCAATTTTTAGTGCGAAGATTTAGAATTGAGTCCGTAAGCAGGCATACCTGGACTGCTAGGCCGCAAAGCCGATGAATCATCGCTTTCACACTCATCTTCTTCTTCCATTTCTTCATTATCTTTATCGTCAACCACTGCCAACTGAACGTCCTTTTCTTTGTCAACTTTCTCCTTTATTTTTATCTTTTTAATGTAAGCTTTGTTGATCTAGAAAGGAGTAAACTTTGAAATGAGATAATGAAACAAACAATGAGTAAAATCATGATACATATATGATAGTCGTAATAATAATCAAGCTCCATAACTTGACTTCATCTTTCAAATTAACGTTGAAGACGTGGGTGTTATCCGGAACAGGAGGAATAAAAAATTGTCCTGCGTGAAATGGGAAGCAAAAAATTCCGCCTTTATTCAGCAAGACGCTTTTATTCATTTTAGCAAGATGGAGTTAACGTTATAGACAAATTGGGAACTGACGAATCGCACCAAATGAAAACATACACTTCATAATCATCTATTATCAAATAAAGAACGTACCTCCGGTGGAAGAAGAGTATAATCTTGCAATGACCGTGAATCAATCGAACTGAACAATTTAATAGGTCGAATTAAACGATACTGTTTATGTACTAACGGTTCCAATCGGTATGCCTAGAAATATAGTTGATTAGAACTGAAAGATTCTCAACTTTACTACTGTCATTTTAGATCATTTAACTAAGGTGCGACCGTACAGATTTTAAAAATATACCACTGGATCATACGGGTGGAAAATATTGTATATTCTCTTGAGACTATCTGTTTCAGGAACAAATGTTGTTGAACCTCTCATAATCAAAAAAACAGCAAGAGGCGAGCCGACGCAAAACATGTTTCTAACCTGAAATAAACGATATAAGGAAGAAAATTTTACCAATGCACATAAAAATATTTTTTCCATGAAATGACCTCAAATTTCAATTTTTGTTTCTGCGTTAGAAAAGCCAACTGAAATCCACCATAAAGTTCCAACAGTCTGAAAACAATTTAGATTTATACTGCATTTAACATAAAAATTTTTCTAATTTGAAAACATTGTAAAAGATTGGCAAATTTAAGCTAAATAAAAATATCCAACCTGATTTAAAGAAGATCTAAGTAACTATAGTTAAAATATACAATTCTTATTATTAACTGTTTTCTACGGTAACTAGATCCGCTACCTTTTCGACTAATATTTACAAACAAAATTTTGGAAGGTAAGGACATATATAATTACTTTAACCGTGCTTCTTGGAAGTCGTTAAGTATTTTAGTATGTTCTGCCTTCATCACTAATTGCTGCTCCTGAAATGAACACAATATGGTTTATATCCAACCTAGTTTTCTATAACCATATCCAAACCATTATTTTTAAGGAAATCTTTGTTCAACCCATTCAACGCATTTCACCTGGGACCTAATAATCTTCCAACAGATATTGAAAAAATATTTAACTATAGCTAACTAAGATATACTCACTATCATTTCAGCCACATATTTGTCGTATAAAACAAGAGGAGACCAACAAGTCAGCAAATCATAGCACATAACGGAACCAAGTGAGTGGGCATAAAGTGAGACAGATCCATCAAAATCTGGATGATTTTCCATAAACAAACTATAGACATTATTTAGCGACCGTATCAAACCTTCCATAATCTGAAAATCTAAAGAGGGTTAATTCTAATAGACATCCAATCGTTGAAGACAAATAACATCATATTTTTGATTGACTAACAAAATCAAAGAAATCTTAGCACACGTTAGTGGTAATAAAACAGTTCAATTGAGCTATGAAAGCGATCGATAAAGCATAATCAAAAAAATAAATCTGTTGCAACTGCAATAACTTAAATAAAGATGTAATTGAAAAAAAATTGACTTCATTTCGATAGAGCGGAGATTGATAATACATAACATCCATCGCCGTAGAATTTAAAGCACTGCGCATTGCGGACATCTTTGGTAAAGTAACATAATCGGTAATACCATCATCTAAAATTAAACCTGCTCGCCATTCCACCGGTAAAACCATTGGACGACTTTCTTCATCCGGATAATGCTTATCCATGCAAGTGTATATGGCTTCACGAACCCTATAACAAAAACGATCTCGCTGACTCACAAAACCTAATTTAATGAAGAGATTGGATTAAAATAAATGGCGATTCTCGCTATCGCGTAGTGTCATATTCACTGCAAATCTAATCATTTCCAATGTTAAAACAGCAATGTAGGATGCATTCGATAGATCAAGAAATGGCCAAAGTCGAAGACAGAGTAATAAATCTTACTGGTCAGTATTTTTTGCAATTAGATTTTCATATCCTTTCTGGCCAATACCATGAACAACCAAAATCAAATGTTTGATGATTCGTTTACCATCGTCCCATTCCGCTTCGTCATATCCACGTTTTAGAGCAGCTCCTTTACCCCAAGTTATATAACGCAGCAATCGACTTGTTTTAGAATTATTATACAATGTAATATCGATAACCGAATTCCACCGTACTTCATACTGATCCTGTAGTTTGAGTTCGGCAAGAACTGAAAACTGCGATTAAAGTAACCCAGCCCAAGGGTAATCAACAGCTTCATTGGAACACTATAATATTTCTTTAAAAATCTTTACTCCCCACCAAGATTTAAAACTGAATCATATGAAAAAATCATTCACGCAAGATGAGTTTTCAACAATAGTTTAAAAACGAACTTGGTTTTTTGCTCGATTCTTTTTCTGAGAAAACTGGGGCGTCAGGAATTGTCTGAGAACGAAAAATATGTAAATGATGCATCTCAATGGGATCAGCCATGCTAGGATCAATTGGTTGTAAATTTTCCGTCAGAAACCAAGTGCCCCGACGAATTTCAATTGTGTCATCTAAAAATTTTATTTACTGAAAGAATATCATATTAAAACCAAGATTTGTCAAGCGAACGCATTGTTGAATGTATGAAATCTAAAAAATAAGAAAATTTGAGAAAACGATCTAAAATGTAGAAAATAAGGAACCTTTCCAATAAATAGAATTTAACATAGTGAGATCCTCAGTGGCCCTATATAATCCGTCTAATACCACCACCGCTGTCGGTATTTTTACAGTTCGCATGTATGATTCGGTAGCCTGGTCCAAATCGATCTGCATTTGTTTCCGCCAGTACACTTCCAACAACAACGAATCTGCCCCTAGAATAAAATTTGCAATTGCAGCATATCACTTATTAAGGAGATGAAAATGCACCTAATATAACTGAAATTTGTTTCCCTTCTTAACAGCTATTATTTCGACAAATACTCTATCTATCGTAACAAACACAAAGAAGTAAGGGAATCTGAAATGAGATTTAGCGCAGCTAGCAAGACTGTTCACGTCTCCCTTTTCGAATTCATTTTACTCTTGCGTGCAAGCACGAGACTATAACATTGTATTTAAAAAAATTGGAAGGTTGACAGTGCTCTATTTATAATAAGTTAACCTTTAAAAGGAGTCCATTTTGTTTCTGTTCCACTTTTTCGATGGAACCACCTAACTTCACAACATTTTAGCTCCGCGACGCGACGTTTTCTATGCCGTGGTGGCACTAACGGAGTCTTTCGTGAATTATTAGTCGCTGTAACATCTTCGACTTGTGTTGAAAGGGCCTTAGTAGACAAAATAGTATCATGTGAACCACCGACATGTGCTGCTGTCGCTGATAAGCTTTCGGTTCGAATGGGGAAATGTTCGGCAACAGGCGTGGCATATGCACCATCAATTTGCTCCTTGAATTCTTTTCCAGCCTGTATTGGGTCTTCATCCAGCTGGCTATCTTCGGTCACTTCTTGTGCAACAGTAGCCTGACCCGAATTCATCTAAAAAATCAAACGACATATGCCAGTGTGCCAACTAGAGGGACTGACATTCACAATAAAAAATTCTGCTTTATAAGGCCATAATGAAAACGCACAATACCACTGAATCGCTGTTATGCTCTGATAAACTGGAAGTCCTGCATTTCAAGCTAACTAAATTGTATGAGTGCTCAGTTTTCGAAATTATAGCTATCGCAATGTATATGGGAAAGAATTGAAATAAATAACAACATTATTCACCAACAAATCACATAAATGCATCAGATGCGGATTTGAAAAGAATTTCACGTTCGCTTTCACGTTCGCTTCAATATATTGCTATACTTAATAACATAAATAGCAAGGGAGATCGAATGACTAATCACCACTCAACATTCAACTTTTCATTTATCAGAATTTCTCTCTACTAGTGCTATATGTTCCATCATATAGTGTGAATATTAGATTAAACTTTCTTTTCACTATTTCTGGAAATGCTTCTTCAGAAAATGAA
This sequence comes from Litomosoides brasiliensis, assembly GCA_013365375.1. Taxonomy (NCBI): domain Eukaryota; kingdom Metazoa; phylum Nematoda; class Chromadorea; order Rhabditida; family Onchocercidae; genus Litomosoides; species Litomosoides brasiliensis. Next base: position 163,673 of record JABVXW010000002.1, on the reverse strand, counting down.
ACGCTGAATCGGTAATACATGCATAGGTAATGGATGAATCAATTGATTAATCATACATGTACTCTTAAATGAATGTAAATAAAGAAACGTTTCTATGCGTAAAATGATATGGCGAGAGATAACTAACAATAAAAAGTTGTCTGCTCATTACTCGTTACCTTGGGAATTTATTTCTGCATCAGTTTTTTGCTATTTACTGATTTTCAAACACATAATTATCCGAATCATTCTTTCTCTCTGCCCTTCCAGTGAGTTGTATTGAAGGATTAAAGCTTATTATCCAACTGCACCATTCAATTAAATAATTCCTCTCGGAAGTTCTTTTTATCGTTCCCTTTCCCCAAAAGTATTTAACTCTCCTAAATCACACCGTGCTTTTTATTTTATTTTTTTTCATTTTCAATAACTACTCAATAAAATGGCATAGCATGGAAGAAATATATAACACTTATATATTGCTGCGCTTGCATTCTTTATCTGAAAGAAGTGTGGAGCAGTTCGCAGTAAAATTAATTCAGACCTTCATATTCAGTTAGCCAACATCAAAACACTTCTCTCCTACGTCAAATAAAAGCGTCTAGAGAAACCGAACAAAGTGGGAAAAAATTAAATTATGGCAGAAAGCAACAAAACAAGTATAACACATCATAGATCGATGTAAAGCAAAATAAAGTTAGCAAATTATCTACGAACCGAACCGATGGTGCTATCCACTATTTTAAATAGTGGCAAAAACATTTCTGACGAGGGGAGGAGGTAGATGAGAGGATAGATAATGTTTGCAGATGGAAGTGAAACTGAAATTTGAAGCCATCTTTGAAGAAACTATCATTTGACAGAGAGAGAGACAAGATAAAGCCTTTAAATCAGATGAATCATAATACTGATTGAAGATGAGTAAACTATAGATATAGAAAAGATCAAAATTATTGAAAATTTTCATGAAGAAACTTCTTCTACGTTAAGAGCTCTCCGCCCCACCAACATCAACAGTTAAGGAAGGCCAGACATCAATCGTCAGTCTTCAAAACTAATGCCTACTCAACTGCGTTTAGGAAAAGCTCAGATACTTAAAACACTTGAATTAAGCCTAAAAGGCTCAATAAAACTTTGCTGTAAAGAATTATTCAAAATAGATTTTGACTGCATAATTGCTAATAAAGTAGAGAAACTCGATGATAGTGTGATAGAAAAAAAAGTAAAAAATAAATTGAAATCTAAAATTTGCAACGATGAACTTAAATTCGAAGTGACAAAGTCAAAAGTACAGAATTTAGAAAAGATTTTTGAAACATTAAAAACAAAAGAATGAAAATAAAATACTGAATGGTTTTATATTATTGCTATGTAATGAAATCTAATATAATATCACTAAGTAATATTCCTTATTTCGTACACATCTAAATCACAACAGTTGAAAATCAAATCTTTAACGACACCATTTCGTTTTTAAATTATTAAAGTAATAGTACATCTTTTTCTTTCTTCTTTTTTTTTCTGGTAAAGCATTCATTTTTTTTCAGATGAAAAATTGAATTGAAAGAGGAACTAGCTGTCTGAACAGGAAGAAAAAAAGAACAAACTGATATGTTAAGAAGAAGGAGCACTATCAAACTTAGACCTATAATATTCATCAAGGTGAGATGTTAAAAAAAGCGAACGAAAAGAATTACAAATTTACAGAAAAAATATTGATATGTTACTAAGGACTACTTTAACAGTATTACTTACTACTCTTCCTTAAATGGAATGGATAAATAAGGTGCGGCAAGCTTTTGCGTTTAACGCACAAAAAAACTGATTGAAATGGGAAAACGATCGATATTGCTTCAGTTCAATTTTTATAGCCTAAATGAACTGGAAAAAAGCCTTCCCTCAGTCATTTCAGTTACAAATTTCTTCTTCTCATAACGACGACAGTACACGGAGCTCGTTTTTCCCTTTTATGCCGGAAGTGATTTCCTGTACATCAAATTATAATATGATCCACTCAACGACTATCACTACTAATACGATCCTATTAAAAATTATTCATTGTTCTGAAGCATACGTCAGAAGACAATGAAATATGTGAAATGAAAGTGATCGTTGATGATTACACATTCTCCCGTTAAATACCCATCATCTTAACATTCGTTACTTGTAATTAATGTTGCAATAACTGGAAGAAAAAAAGTACATTCATTCATGGAAGGAGAAAGGAAGAAATGAGAGATAATAAATTGAAATGGAAAGATCAAAAAGATTGAAAAAAAAAGTGAAGGAACAGACCAATTTATGTTGTTGTTTACGGAAGAATTTCATAATCGAATCGAACTACTCTGCGAACTAGCCGTTCCAAAGCAACCGCTTAATAGCAAAATGCTATTAACTCAATTTTCAATCCTAATTAGTAGCATTCATTTTATAAGTCAATAAAATATTTTCCCTTTTTCTTTTCAAATGTGTGCATTTTCCAAAAATGAACGATTTATTCATTTGAAAGGTAGGAAGGTGTATTTGTGTGGAAGATTGCACTCAATGCCGAAAAGATCAAAGATGAGAAGGTTGTCTTGAACGATTAAAAAATTCGAATCGATGAAATCATTATTGATCAACAAACTGCCAACAATTTTCACTAAAAAAACAAGCATAATACACCCCCTAAAAACCCTCACTTTTTCCTCCTCCCTCTCCTTCTTTACAAAAAGAACAAAAAAGACCGATCCAAATGAAAAATCACTCTTACGCTGACTCGTAATATCTTACTTGCTTCTTCTAATCCTATAAATAAGTCTCATTAAGGAGTTCATACATCTTTTAAAGCAAAAATTTATAAAGCTCAGGCTTATTTTTGCAGTAATAATATATGTGTAAAATGAGTTAAATTTTTCAAGCTAAGAACACAAGTCAAGCCAAGGAGATTAATGACAATTTGATGGACTGAAAGGCATATTAAAATGTCTTCTTATGTGAATGTAATATGCATAGAAAAAAAATTTTTAAATTTTAGAAAAAAATAAAAATTGAAAATCACTTGCCCTTCCTCTTCTCTCTCTTATCAATATGTACTGTTATAGAAGAAGATGGTCGAACAGATTCACATTTGCCTTATGCAATGAGCAAGTGAGACAAACAATGGATATGTTACTTTGACGAGGTCATCCGGTTTTGATGAGCTTTTTTTTCTATCGTTAAGCACAATTCGATTCTCTCCCTTTCTCTTCCTTCCCCTCTTTCTGTATGTGATACGTGTCATGTTTTTTACTTTTTTTTCCTCTCTGCCATACAGTGATTTATTCTCATCATCATCACCTTATTTGTCCTACAAAAGAACCATCCAAACTAAATTTAAGAAAATACAATAAACAAGAAAATTTTTAGAGTGCAGCGAGGTCACTTGATTTTGTCACCTTCTCTTCTCTCATTGGCAAAGCTCTTATAGTTCATTTATAAGAAATGGTTGTTATCGTTTACTTTCTTTCTTTTTTATTAATCGATGGGTAGTTATTTGGGGTTTGTCGTTTCTTGTTTTCCTTTTACATATCAGAATTTCGAAAGTAATGCCTGTAGACATACTTATAACTCCATCCCTCTTCCTTTTCATTCAACTTAGGCATTTTAAAAAAAAAAGATTATCTCTATGATGCAATTATGTGACTCATTTTTGGTACCGTAAAAGTCCTTCCTTGTGCGAAGCGTTCATTATGAAACTTTGTATGCGTATTCCTCTCGCAATGAAGTATATCACAGAGTTCATTTACTTATTCCTTACTTATCAGTAAGTATGAGATAGTACAGCTCTTGTCGGGAAACCCGAGAAAAATCTAACACATTATAAAAATCCTTAAGATTTCGTCATGTAATCAATTTCGTCATGCTTGTTGTACCTCTATATCCCTTATATTGTAGTCTGTTTCAACATCTTATCAAAGCCGAAATGGGTCACATCATTTACAAGCCTTGACCTATGATTTCCAAGCACTTGTAGTTAACCCTAACTCGTAAGATGACTGTGCCAAGCTTCTTTACTGCTAACAAAACAACATTGACCTCACATGATCGCAAGCTTTCTGGGTCATCTTCATTCTTGGTGCGATAACTTAACCCGAGCGGTCGGCCCTGTTGGTCCTTTGCTACTCACACGAATTAACCACAACGCTTCCTCAACTCTCCACATCTTCAATCTCATCTTCAATTACTATTTGCTCCATTTCACATAAAACCATTTGTATTGCTTCAAATATTAATATTCCGTCGCTAACTCTTCTGCTACAAAAACAAATCAGTTCCTAAATAAAGCTTGGCAAAGTATTATTGTTGTGGATCTACAAACAATACACAAAAAACTCATACCCCCAAAGTTTCACAACAATTTTGATCCATTAGTTATGAAGGTACATAATTACAAGAATACTTTAGGAAGCATTGCTTAATGAATGATGTTACAGTTGGAGTGTTTGTTTTGATTGAGTTAAAGTTGAACTTCATTGTTAGATTAGCGTTGCTTATAGATTTTCGAGAGTTGGAGCACAATCACAGCTTGAAATTATCTCAGTGTATTTATTTGACAAGATTGACTGATTGGGAAAGAGAAAAAAGGAATTCAGAATTACAGATGCGCATTATATTCTCACTTTTAATTTTATACGATCTCGCTATTGGATATGTTAATTTCGTTGTAGGAAGAGATATTCACTGTGGCGAAATATAGACCGTAGCATATTGAAATATGAAATGAGCTGAAGTTCTGGAATGATCCGTCTTCAACTGTGTATCTAAGACTATGATATCTCAAAATAATCATAAGATCAACTTCTTAAATCATTGATACATGATTACATAAACCTTATTTGAATGAACTTTACAGCGACTCCATCTTTGTGGTAGTAATCACTCTGCTACAGAATCATGGAATTTATCATTTAAAAAAATCCACAAAAATAGTTACGAAAAGAATGATTTCCTAGTCTTATGGAATATAAAGTTATAAAAATTAACTGTGCCATTAAATACATTTATCATAGAATACAGAAATTCACTTTAGTCTTAATTGCATCCCTATTTAACTTCCACTTTGGAAAAACAAATACATAAAAAAAACGTTATTTTGAATTTTCACAAGGTTTTTTTTTACTTTCTGGTGACACCGAAAAAAATTGTTGAGTTCTGATAAGTCTGAATATTTTGTTCCGAAATTGCATGAAAGCGGTGACTGGACTTTTTTTAAATTATCCTCTCGGCAGGTAATTATTTTCAATAATACCTATTCGTATGCATATTTTAGTCATTCTGTACGTCAACCTTTTTTGAACATAACATCACCATATGTCAGTGTCTAGCCTTCGGTGCCTGATGTCGTAAATTTCTGAATTTAATTAATTACTGGTGACATTTTTGAATCTTTGTAGGCTATTATTAAGCGAAGAGTAAAAGTCGTAGCACTTCTTTGAGTCTATTTTTTCGAGATTTCCGCATTTCCATTTTTTTTCTCCACACCATTCGCTCATTCGTATTCTGTTCATATGAATATATTTGAAGTAACGACGTTAGTTTTATTCTTTTTCAGAGATATCAGTAATTAACAATGAATTTCAAGGTTACCAATTTACTGTTTTTATTGAATCCTTTCGGACGAAATTTGAGTCCTAATAAAATTTCTATGTGTTTTGAACTACAAAATATAAGAAGTATTTCAGGATCATCTCTGGTATTCAAACTATTTTTCAAAGTTTAAGTATCAGAGATGATTTTCCTGCCGACTGGATTGTAGAATAAAAAAAGAACCGAATAAATTCTTTAGGTTGGAATCATCGGAGGAACCGGTCTTGAGGACCCGAAAATATTTAGCAACACGCAAGAGTACAAAGTGAATACACCATTTGGTTCGCCATCGGATGTTTTGATCGAAGGGAAAGTAGGCGATACTACCTGTATTCTTCTGTCACGGCATGGCCGCGGACATGATACATCCCCAACAAATATTAACTATCGAGCAAATTTGTGGGCTCTTATGCAACAAGGTAGAATTTTGTTACACTAATAGTCAGCCAAATAGTTGTTGAGAATTTTTCTTCATATAGTTTGAATTAATTTAAAATTGTTTATGCATTTGCAACGATTATTTAAGGAGCAAAAGTTATTGTGTCTACGGCGGCATCGGGAAGTTTAAAAGAAGAACTCACACCGGGTTCATTTGTGTTTTTGGATTCCTTTATTGACAGGTGATACAATCTTCTTTTTTCATGTTTTTGATGCAGGTACCGATTGGTCATGTTTCTAACTTGTTTGATTTCAGAACATTCAAGCGGGAAGTAACATTCCATGATGGTAAGGATGGTCATCCGAAGGGTGTATGCCATATTCCCATTCATCCAGCATACAATGAAAAACTGCGACAGGTGTGTTCATATTTTAAATATGAAATTTTCCAAGTAAATTTAACAATTCTTAATTCTTTGCCTACTTCCGCTCATGCTTGTTTTTTTTAGGTCTTAATCTCATCTGCAGAAGAACTCAAATACAAGTATTTTAAAACTGGAACGGCAATATGCATCGAGGGGCCGCGATATTCTTCTCGAGCTGAAAGTGAAGTGTTCCGAGGCTGGAACGCTGACATTATCAACATGACTGTTTGTCCGGAAGTGAGCTTTCATAGTAATATATCGTGCAATATGCCACATCAAGACATCGGTTTATGTGTCTTCTAAAAGAGATCCATGCTGTCGTTCTGTACAGTTTTTCTAATCAACTGAAATTATAGACAAATTTAACTAACTTCTCCTACTTTTTTTCAATATAAATAATCACTTTTTCAGAAATTTTAAGTAGGTTAAATAATCCTAGTATTCACATTCTTTGCTACTTAAATTCATATGTTATTGAGTCATTGTTATTTGTTAGGTTTATCTGGCAAAGGAACTGGGCATTCCGTTTGCAACAACTGCTATTGTAACAGATTATGATTGTTGGAGAGAGGGCGAAAAGGTCGCTTTTTTCCCTGTTTTAATTTTTACTAGAAAAAATTTAAGGAGCTTAAAAAAGAAATTTCCAAGTATCGAAGCCCTACTTTGTTCGGCTGGTGTAACTTTAATCCATTTTAAGGTGTCAGTTGATTTGGTGGCTCAGAGGATGCACGAAGCTGCGGATAAAGCAAAAAATCTTTTCGTTACTGCAATTAAAAAAATTGGAGCAACATGTTGGGATGATGAAATAATGGAGGCTAAGGTTTCCTATGAATTTTATTGAAATTATTTAAATACCTTCTTCACCTCACGATTTGCTTCATTCTAGTGTGAGAGGACACACACCATGCAAAGCAACCTAGCTAGTAGCCCAGACATATGCCATGCACTATTGAACTTATTCTGATACATCGCTGGCCTTTTACAACCTAATCACGATTTGCGTTTCAGAAAACAGCTCGAGCTGGGGTAATGGTTGACGAACACGTGGTTTTCGAACATTTAAAATATTGAAGGGTTATGTACTTCGTTTTTGTTAACTTGCCTTATCGGTTTTTGTCGTTTAATCCTAATACTAGAAACATTGTAATTTAAGTTTTACTTTTCAAGTTGCTTATGCTCTGTTGATTTTTACTTATATGCCGTGCAAAGCATGATACATGCAAAACTTCATTTAATGATATATATTACCGATATTGTTTTGTTTCATTTAATCTGTTCTGGGAGCTCTTGTTCTTCACAGCTCTGACTCTGATTTTCTGAAAGAAATCTGTTTTTCTTTTTCTTCATTTTATCATTGTAGCGCATTCATATTTGATGAACAAAAAGCGCGAGAATTAAAAAAAAATGTTTTATTTTTTGTAATTTTTATATGGAAGGTCAAATGTTTTGCGAAATTAAAAAACTTTTAACACAAGAAAATCTATGTACACTACAGTTTACAATTTAGTCGAATCAATTATACAAAAATCATCAAAGTCAAGATACAAAAGTAAAAAGTAATCAAACCCTATAAATGGCCTTTATCATTAGCCTCATATACTCCCATATGTGTTTTGTGTTTTACACGTTGATTAATAGAATTGTCTGCATGGTAATATGCATTTTACTCAAATTCCCAGATTTGTATAGAAAATAGGACGTATGAGGTCAATAACGACATCAGTTTATTTGTGGTAGAAGAATAGCTTAATCCACTACCTGTAACGAAAACCATTTTTACATTTCAAGTCCCTAGCATGCATTCCTTAAAGTTGTGTTTCATGGAGGCTTCGTTTTTATCACTGGAAGCAGCAAAAGAAAATGTCTTATGTATATGAGTTACAAACCGAAATTAAACCGCTTATCCACTTTTACGCAAGAGAGTATCCTTCCAAATAGTGCTTCAATACAACTTTAAATTTACTGGTATTTTGCCTATTATTCAAGCAGTTAAAAGAAAACCACTACTTCACAGTGTACTGGATGTAAAAGTGTCGTTCAACACCTGAAACTATGTCATCCGCGATCAGAACCCACAGTTAAGAAAACCAGTCCACTACAATAATCACTTAAATGCTTCATTACGCTTCTGGTAAAAACGAAAAGGGAATGATAATTGATATTTTACTAAATTGTATAGAATGCATTCATAGTGCAATAAAAACACAATAAAAGGGCATAGATTAACCACTTACACGATGTGATAGCCATAGCTTTCATTTTACACAAACTTATTGAATCGGAAAATTAAATAGGTTGCACTAACAGAAAATGACACGGAAAAGCTGACGACACTATTTCAACCTGCGGATAACGGCAAAGAACTTTGTTGCCTATCGCCAAGGATTTCATCAATTTCTATAATTTGCCTGGATATAATCACTGCAATTGTAATAGTTCTGGGTGTTCCAGTTTCTTATATCCGCATTTCTTCACATATAATATTTGGCAAAAGCTAACTAATGCGATAAAATTCATCAATATAAAATTACCTTCAACAACGACGTGGAAGCCATAGTGCAAATAACATAGATAGCTAAGGTGCAATACATGAGTCGCTAGAGTAATAGCTAGTTTATGAAACTTGTCGTGAGTCCTTGAACACAAATACAAACTCTAAAGTATATATTGTCGATAAAGTATCCATTGAAAAAGAAAAGTAACTTTTAACTTCATAAATTTTAAAATTTTCAAAAATGTACCACTCGTAGGACGGACGGGATGCAAAAGATGATCATCGTTACATAAAAGAATAAATGTGAGTGCACTGGGTGGAAGATCATTGTCAATAAAAGTACTACACAGTGACTGCATAAGGAGTATCCCTGAAAATTTCTTGAAAAAATCAAAGTCTCCTCAGCTTTTTCTACTCAGTTCCTTGTCAGTAACATGTATCTTTAATTAGCATAGTAATCTAAGAACTCAACGATAACTTACATATAACGAGAAGAAATGAATGAAAGATATATCCACATTAAATATCAAGCACAATGCATATATTACCAACGACATAAAAAACCAAGCACCAAAACAAGTAACCATTGCCGTACCAATCAAAGTACCATCTTGAACTGTATACCTGAGATTATTCTATCTCAAAATGATTATAAAATTAACTTCTAACAAATGAAGCTTTCAATCATGTA